>JAHWFP010151388.1:63691-77728 GCA_023313725.1 Lithobius niger | reverse complement strand
AAAAACGGATTAGCACTCTAAAGAAACGAACTATAATTTGAACCCCAATTCCAGGATACAAATTTTTTTTATTAATTTCTTTGAGCCTTAAGTCAGCCGAAGCAATTTAATGCTTGTATGACTAATTTTTAACATTGCCAGACAAATCTCGAGCAGAAATATCTGGAAGAAAAGAAGAAAAAAAAGTAATGCACATCAAAAAAAAAAGCCTACATGTGTCACAAATTAGAAATGCACACACAAAATAAACCTGTAAGCAATCATACGAAACTGAATTAAAACATAAACCAACAAACACTGACAAAGCAAATACCCCAAAAACACAACAAGCCTATCTAATTAAGACATACTACCTCCTGTTGGGTTGGCTAACTCACTTTATTTACAACGTATTTACAGGAAGTTAAAGAGAACTGAAAGCGAAACTAAACTACATGATTACCGACTAACAGCGCTCTAGCTAACATAAAACACGTAAACACTATTTTAACCTAACACTTGCCCCTTGGCTTCACACAGTGTTAGTTAGATTTTTCAAAACAATACTCAATGTCAAGTTCATAGACTAGCAAATGTTTCGGCAACTTTCGTTGTCGTCGTGGCTGTGGAACTAGTTTTTCCTCGTCGACCGTAAGTTCAACGGTCTTCATCATGAATTACTTCAGGAACATGTGGTTCGTCTTCAGGCACTGAGCGTCATCATTCTTATCTGCTGACTCGTCATCTTCAGTTTCCGAAGTCTCTTCAGTGGCTCGAGAAACATATTTCTTTAAAGCTTGAACATGTACGATTTTTGAGCAAGTTGGATTTTTTGTCTTCAATGGAATAGCATACCGTCCTGATTGGGCACACAATACGGAATAGTCCTTGGTAGCGTGGCAACAATTTATGGTCAGCCACCTTAGCCCAACCGTACAAGACTATGTCGTTAGGCTCAAATTTGACATCCAGACGAGATTTGTTGAAACGTTTAACACTTTTCTCGTGTGACTGTTGAATGTTTGCAGTTGCTTGTCCTCGAATCACTGCAAGTTGATCCAACTGGTCAATTCAGTCAGTTTCATCGAGATATGTTCTGTAATACAACTATTTTGGAAGTTGCAGAGTGTAGCCGTATAATAGGTAGAACAGTGAAAAACGAGTAGTGTTCTTCTGCGTCGTGTTGACTGCCAGTAAGATGTTGGGCAGCTGAGCGTCCCAGCTCGTTGGTTTATTGAGCACTGCCTTCTTGAGCAAGTTTACTAGCGTTGCATTTGCTCGTTCGACCAATCCGTTTGCTTGTGGCGTATACGGTGGTGAAGTTGTATGTGTAATAGCATATTTACCAAATATTCTTTGCGTAGCTTTGGCTATAAATGCCGGGCCATTATCCGAGAAATACGTCGTTAGTGACCCGAATCGATTTATAACATCATTTTCAAGATATTCGATGATGGTGCTTGATCCAATAGTTGGTATTGCTCGTGCGACTAAATATCGGTTTGCATGGTCGATTAGGACTATCAGGTGTTTGTTTCCAGCTTGAGTTTGAGGTATAAGCTACCACGTGGTCAGCTGATACCACTCTCAAGGTGTGTGGGGAATTAGTCTGTTTTCCATAGGTCTGTTTGCCAAAACTGTTCGTCGATTTACCACTTGACTAGCGTGGCAGCTGTGAACATACTGACGACAATCTTTGTTCATGTGTGTCCACCAATGGTTATGGCGCATGCGTTCTAAAGTTTTCTTGGTGTCCTGGTGGGCTGCTTCATCATGGCAAAGCCATAAAATTTAATTGCGAACACCATAGGGTATGACAATGACTTTGGACGTCTTGTTGTCAGTTTGAAGCACCTTTAGGAGTACTCCATTTTCCATATCATAGTTTTCATGCATTTGCAACAAATGGTTTGTGGCAGGCTCGAGATTCAGCTTTTGTCATATTTGACAACAGAAAACGTCTGTGCGCTGGGCCTCTGCTATGCGATTTGCTGGCGAGCAGTGAATGACAGCACAGATTTTATCATCTGGTCCTGCCGTAGAATAGCGTGATAAATGGTCGACTACCATATTCTCCCAACCCGGGTGGTGTTGGACTGTGAATTCAAATTCAGCTAGGTCAGCTTCGTATCGAGCAAACTTACGGTTGAGGCGAGCTTTGTCAATTATGTAGGCCACTGTATAATTGTCCGTTATTGGCGCTCGCTCGCTCCGCCAATAACGGACCCCAAATTGCAAAATGTTGGTTGGTCCGTTGGTCTGTTGGTCCATTGGTTGCACTTTTTTAGTCTGGGTGGAGCCCAAACGAAAGGTCGGATAGAAATGAAATTTCGCACAACGCTTTATACCCCCAAAAGTATTGCTGAGCCAAAATTTGATGTAAATGGAACAATTATTACTGTAGAAATTTTAACATTTTCGAATTTATATCTAACACTCACCATTGTAAATTTGGAGTCGTGAATAATTGAGGAATTCCGACGAAGCATACACCATGTTAATGGTAGTCAAGTGAACTTTAAAAAACACGGCAAATTAAATTTTGGTTGCTTCTTTCTAGCTAATAATCTTTTTCGACGTAACTCAACGAAATAATAACATTTGATGCTTGCATTTAACCACTACAGTAACAAACGCAACCATAAAAACAAAAGGATTCCATTAACGACACACGTTAGTTTCATTTGAAAAAAGAATGCTTTAAAGATTATTCAATTCAACATGGCAACAAAAGTGGCGTCTACACTAGCGTTGGGAATCCCGAATATGAAACCTGAAATCGTCGTATCAAGGCCAAGCGGTATTATAAAACAATACTGACATCAGACGAAACACGAAAGCACGAAACACGAAACAATAATATGACCGCCTCTCTCAATTCCTGGTTGCCACAGTAACGTGAAGACTCGAAACCAAAACCGTGTTGCATCGCGTAGGAATAGGCTTAATCTCGAACCACTATTGTAAGCTGTTACTAACGAAAGTAAATCGGAGATAAATATTAGGCCTAAACGCTAAAAATTAAGCCTAAAACCTAAAACTAGGTCTAAAAGCTGACACATTTTAAACCTAAATTGTGATGGTTATTTCTTTCAGATTATATAATAGAGATCGCTGTTGCAGTCATAGAGTTAGGAAATAATATATTATCTTGCATTGCGTGATAGAGGTGTGTCAGATCAACATTTTCGTTGGTGGCGGTGTCAAATCTTATACCAAAGCAGTATTGTGAACCTTTTGAATCTTCTGACTATTGTTAAAAACGATCGTATTGATGATTGTTTGGTTGCAGTTAAACGCCTTATTATCGCCATGGTTATCTGGATTAGGTATA
Organism: Lithobius niger; assembly: GCA_023313725.1. Lineage (NCBI taxonomy): Eukaryota > Metazoa > Arthropoda > Chilopoda > Lithobiomorpha > Lithobiidae > Lithobius > Lithobius niger. Next base: position 74,415 of record JAHWFP010151388.1, on the reverse strand, counting down.
AGTTTAGAAGTAAGCTATAGTAGAGTGTATGACTGCGCAGGTCCTGTAGACTCTCAATAAATCTAATCTGTAATCTGTAACGCCGTATTACGTGCTGTTTTATTTTTACTCGCGGCAATGGCCCACGTCTTCAGTGTTGGCTGCGAAAAGGAGGCTACAAATAACTAACCAAAAACTAAATGCTGGAGCAAACGAAAGCATGTTAACGTCAATTTGACACCTAACATCATAGGCCTACATTTAAAAAAAAGGCTAAAATAAGAAAAAGGCTAGCAAAGAACAGCAGTACGTCACACCAAAAGGCAAACAGCCCAACAAAGCCCATTAAGTATTGCACCCAGATTTTTAAGAATTTTAACAAAAATTTGGTATCGTCATTAAAATAAAAACTAAATATAAGTTTGAAATGAAGATCCGTTCGCTCCGCCTACAATAGGCCCAAAGCCTGTTTCCTAGTTAATAAAAGGTGTAGGTACAACATGAACTTCTCGGTTAGTTCCCAGTGAATGGCTGTACACTCAAGTTTATTACTGTGGTACCTCGTTCAACGTGGTGTGTGAATCCATCTGTGCCAAAGGCGACATCATGGACATACGTAGACACTCCCCTGTCGATTAGGTGTACGTAAGCTTCTGTGATTGCTCTTGTCATGAGGGCTGGACCAATCGAAATCCCAAGCGGTAGTCTAAAAAATTCGTAATGTCCATCTGCTGTGACAAATGTTGTCTTGATGTCATATTCGTCAACTAAAATTGTGTTGAAGGCCTTAGAGACATCAACTTTAAATTTGTATCGTTTTCCAGCGACTCTATGTTGAACTCTCTTCCATGTTGTTTGTCCATGGGCTGCGGGTCTGGAACAATCAATAGTTCTAGTCGATGACAACTCTACGAGGTGTTGTTTCGTGGTACGGTTGGTCATAAATGAAGCATGGTGCTCCTACGAAGACGTGGATGGGCAACAAACATCCTGCTTAAGCCAGAGATCAACTTGTTTGTTTGCGGCAACGCGGTCCAGTTTGGAAAGCTGCTATGGCTTGCAATACACTGGCTTCTCTTGTATCAACGAAATTTTGGCCTTTTAAAACATAGGAAATTCTCCTATCTGATCATCTTCAGTCGAAAAAATATCTTTGTACGCAGGACAAATTTCATCTATTATTTTCTGTTGTTCTGGTGTCAAAAAAGGCTTTACCTGAATGACTGTGTTTGCGTCGGTAATTTCAATGTCTGTTGCATTTAGGCTACCAACACCACTTAACGAAAATTTTGGTGTTTGCGTAGTACCATTGGTCCCTGACAGAAAGCTGACAGTAGTTTTTTCCCGGTATGTTAAGTCTTGATTGTCTTGGACTTTTCAACATTCTCTGTGTTGTAATGTTCATCATGTGACGTCGAAACGATAGGCCTAACAGATTGTATTTTTGCGCTTTGGTGTCCACGAGATAATTTTGAAATGTGCCGGCGCTGCTGAATGATGCAATTAACTGATGCAGGCATTGCTTGTATGTGTAGGGAAATAATTAATGGCTTAATTAATATTCATAACAGAAACAATACAATTAATTAATTAAATGCATAACTGCATAATATCATACATTTATTAAATGCATGAGCCGAGTATTTATTCGGATAGATCAAAACGACTCCAGATAGCAATTATAATTGGGAGTCCTTCTTCAAAGACGACCGAGAGGCGGCAAGATCATTTGAGACTGAACAAGTGTAATTACACCTATTGTTAGAGTTTAAAAGATGGCATTACCAGCTGACATTATTTACGACAGTTTCGTAGAAGCTAAACGACTTTCTAGAACTAGATTTAATTACGATAAGATCGTCGCTCATGATCGATCACTACGTGGAATAACAATAAGTCCCTCCCACACGGGATGGCGGCATATACCTTCAAAGTGCCGCGTACGAGGAACAATTAATGAACCCAAACGCAACAATAGAATAATTGACAGGCGGAGAGGTCCCAATTGACGATAAGGGCCCAAGCTGTCCAAATGTTACTATATTTAGCATTTCAATAATAAATCAATACTACAATGGATTGATCATGGCCGATAACGCCACAGTATTTAAGCTGAATCTCGGAATGCGTGATATCATCCGATCACCAGCAGTTTACCAGACGCTAACTAGTTCACGCCAGTCAAATTCCGAAGGCCGCAATCCAGAAGTACGCCAGGCAGATTTCCGTGCCGAGCTAGCGACGGGGCTTCGCCGCTCAGCCGACCCGTGGGCCCATGGCCGCACTCAAGCTTCGATTAATGAGCTAAGTATTCCGATTGATTAGCGATAGCTAATTGTGTTTATGCTTAACTAGTACCAATCCGTACGCTACTAAATTAACCCGAGATTCCTTTAATTTAACTCAGAGAATATAATAATGATTAGGTTTACCGCTCGACTTAATCCGTAATGCCATTCGTTAAACTCATGTCAAATCATTGTAATCATACAATCAAATCATAATAATCTGTCACTGATTTAATTGACCATATGTGGGGTCAATATTGTGTACAGCGGAGTGTTGATTAAAGGCCCAGTATAATTGGATGTTTGCTTATTATTTAGCCTACCTATTTTATACTTGATTAGTGTTTTATACAATTGTTTGCCCTTATGCCATCCTGAACGATAATGTTTATTCTAGTCAAATGGTCACTGGAATAGAACATTACAGCATGCACTTGTACTCCTGCATAGTTGATGGCGTACTAATGCACAAGTTTCCATGTTCGTCAAACACATACCGAGCTTGTAAGCTTGCTTTCCAGTCACTTCCTAGTATCAGTGCTACAGGCAAACTTTCACAAACTCCAACTTTTGGCATCACATAATCAATGCTTCCAACTTTAATTCTCAATGTTATCCATCCTGAAGTTGTGTGGTGTCCTCTCAAAACTCCCAGTGGTGGATACTGCCATGGATATAAGGCGGCATCCGATGGCTTAAAGCATTTGCGAATTAACGTGTTGTGTGGACCAGGGTCACATAAGGCGCCGATAGTCGAATTTTCATTATCTAACACACTGACTAATGGCACTGGGATTGGTGCTCCAATTACGCAGTTCGTGGATGCTGCTGGCTTCGGATACGTTTGTTTTGGCTTGTGATTGGTCGATGCTGTTGTGGAAGACAATGTCTTCGGTTTTTGCTCGGTGGGTGGTGCCAGCCGGTATAAATGTGGTCCTTTACGTGACATCTGAAACAAATCTGATTCTCAACCTTGTCGAACTTTGGGTTGTACTTGTGGATAGGTTTCTTATCATCTCTAGTCTGCGATCGATCGTTTTGCAATGTGCTCGCGGTCTGACGACTACCCCCTTCATATCTTGTACCGATGTGGGCTTTTCTTTAGTCTTTAATTTACGAATTAAGTCAAAGATTTATGGCTTTGTTACTTAGTTTGTTGACATCTTTACATTCATAGCCTGACAATGCAAACTGCTCTTCTTTAATGTCAGCAATTATCATCTTGACACGTTCGTCTGGTGGTATGGAAATAGTGAATTTTCCACTAATGCATCTTTCGCGTACATATAATTTGCAATGGTCTCGTCCTCTCGTAGAGTTCATTGAAATAAAATTCTGGCCACGAAAGTTTATGCTTAAACCGATTTATTAATGCTGCTGACCAATCATCAAATGTGTTTAAATGCTTCCCTGCTGTCTTCTGCCAATTTAAAACAGCTCCAGTAAGGCGAGTTTGAGCATTAATCAATTTCAATGAGTCTGTTCAACATGCATGCTTACCAACACGATTTACCTCTTTAATCTACTCATTCACCTTTTCCAATGGTTCCACATTAAAAATAGTGATTGCTTTGGCTGTGTACATCGTAGTTTGTAACTGTAGTGTTGGTGCCTTTAATTGTTGATTAAGCACTTGTGTGTTTAAATCCATAAATTTCATAAACATTGTCTCTAACACTGTTTGATTTTGAGTAAGAGGGTTAGACGATTGTGTGGCTTTTCATTGCGCTTGTAGATTAGCAATTTCATCGGATTGTTGTTTTGCTAAATCACGTGCAGAACGGGCTGTATCGATGATACTCAATGTACCTTGCTTGGCTCGTAGTGTATTGTCTGTTGGCAATGCTTGCGCTGCATCTTCCTTAATTGTTTCGGTAGCAAGATTGCGCAATGAAAGTTCCTCATTTAATTCTTCCAGTGAAACCATTAATAACGAATCCTCCGCAATTTGATTTCGTTTATCCATCGTAGTTTTGTGATTCGAGTTCGTTTTTTCGGCCAAAAAAATTTTCGTTTGTGCAAGGGTTTCGCAAGCACACTTCACAAAAATCGTTTGGTTTTAACCTCACAAAGTCGACGTAAATTTTTACCCCGTAAACTGCCCTAAACCCACTTCGACTTAGTTCTGGATTAGTTAATCTTAGGATTCAATCACTGATGGCATTAAACTCACGTTTTGGACGACGATATCGGCCGATTTTGTTGAGGAGAACTGGTTTCGTAATGCGACTGCGCCATGTTGGATTGGCTAACTCATTTTATTTACATCATATTTACAGAAAGTAAAAGAGAACTGAAAGCGAAACTAAACTACGTGATGAGCGACTAACAGCGCTCTAGCTAACATAAAACATGTAAACACTATTTTAACCTAACACTCTAAGCGCATATACATGCACAAGTGGACATGCATATATCAACATTAATCACAATTAGCATTCTTACTGAAGATCTCGCCATGGTGCCTTTATTTTTAAAATAATCATAATCAAACAAACAAAACGATTGACAAATAAAAGTGAAGTGTTACCTACTTCTTTGCTTGATGCGTTTACTAGCAAAATCTCGCCCGATTCCAAATAGAAATTCTGTTTTAGTCAAGACATCTTTCTTTTTTCTTTTTACCTAGTGTACAAACCCATACCGCACATGTTGGAAGAAGCCATTCGAAGGTTTCCAAGCCTTCATGATGAAGAATATGCAAAGGAGCATTTCAGAGACCTAAATCCACCACCACTGGTCCTGCCGTAAGTAACTTGCTCGTTTGCCTCCACTATGGTGTAAACTTGTGAAACATAGTCAGAAACTCTTAAACCATAATCAGATGCTTGTGCTGAATGATCAGAAACTCTAAAGCCTTGAGCAGACAGACTGGGTGAAATCTGACTGCCTGAAGCTGGGTGGTGCATCAAAGACGTCAAAATCTAGCAACAATCAATACTTTAGCTACTTACGACAGGAGATTTTGATGCTGTTGTTACACTCCAACGTACGCTTCAAATTTCGTTCTGTCTGTTTAGGGTCTGGGGGGGGGGGGGGCATGTTTATGATGAAGAGATCACCCCGACATGGGCATGTGGAGATGTACGGTCGTGTGGAGGCAGATAGCCATTTCAATTGTTGTTGTGCCAGTGGCAGAAATTGCTTTTGTATTTATGGCTAACTGGTCATAGAGTGCTGCACTAGGCAGTGTACGACGGCAGCCGAATAGGACAAAGTTGGAGCAAATCCAACAATATAACTGCAGAAGAAGCTTGGCGGTCCAACTGATTTATGTTGCCCCTTGGAAGACTTCCATTAGCTCGAAGCTACCCATCTGCCACAGAGAACACAACACGCTGATCATATTGTCAGTCATTATCACCATGGTGAAGCGGTTGATGTTATTACTTACATTTGTTGGTTTGGTTCTTCCTACGCACTAACTTGTATATCCATTGGTAATTGATTGCATTTTTAATATTACACTTGAAGTTTATTGATAAATTGGGTATATGTTACAATAACTGTTGAACCCAATTTCTATCTGATAGTTAAGTTTCCATAATTTTTTGGGGGTAATTAAAATAATTTTAAATTCCTTTAAAGGTCCAACTAAACCAAACGCAGTAATTTTAATACCTTTAAATTATATGAAAGTTCAGGTTCAGTCATTTATAGTGTGAAAAAAGGGCAACTCATAACGCTCCTTTGTTTGCTCCAACTTTGTTGTGATGGCATGATGTTGCACCGTGAAACTTTGTACACTTTTCCTCGGGGCAAGGCAATCTCTCTGTCTCTGTCCTCGACAAGTATTTTTTGAAGTCAACCCTACAATGAGAGAAAGAAAGAAGCAGTCCCAAATAGTAGATTGTAGAAAATATCCTATGGAAACATTTTTTTCTGGAATGATACTGCAACAAACAAAAAAAAAAAAATCCAAACGTACACACACTTAAAATTAAATTTGTCGCATAGAACAAAAGGAGAACTTTGCTAACTGTTTTATTAATGCACTGCCTCTATGGCTTAGTACAGGGTGGTCCACAAAAAACTGACGACCCAACATTTTTTAAGTCTAACTTTTCTAGCTAGCACCCCTCCGAAACAGGAGAGGACAGAAATCAAATCTAATGAAATGGGAAGATCCTGGGAAGATCCCAGTCCTCTCCTGGTTCTGAGAGGTGGTAACTAGAAAAGTTGGACTTAGAAAATGTTTGGTCGTCAGTTTTTTGTGGACCACCCTGTACGCGCATTGGAGGACTGCTTTCATTTTTTAGTTGACTGCCAACTGCCCCCAAAGTAAAGTGGTTAACGTTTCACATAGCTGCATCATGTCAGTCATATGTATGATAAGGAACTTCAAACTTGATCCGTGCAGTTTCTGATCCGCCAGTTGATCATGTGTACATTCCCTCAACTGTAATTTCCTCTGAAGTCATTCTAATTAATTACTTGAATTGTGTTTATCTCTGCATTTCATAATGGAGTACATTGTTCAAAATGACTCAAAATAATGTTGTACATTTCAGAGAGACTCATGATTACCAACGTATTGTGTACACAGTTTACGAATATAACCCACTGCTAGATTCAAGCAATGTTACCATAGATGATTGGGTTAACATGGCCAGAGATATACAAGTAAGTTTATTCGGAAGTTAGGTATAAATTAGCATCATTCCTCATACCTTCAAGAATAGTCGATTCGTGTGATGTATAGTTAACCACCAAACTGCTAACATTGGTAAACTGAAGCCAGGGACATACTAGCAATGTTACTTTGCCCCCCATAAACACTGCGGTAGCATGCCCTGATAACAAACGCAGGTGGTGGTTACATTTTTATCAGTGGAATAATAATAATCGGCTAAACTCATTTCGAATTGCAGTGTGCTACATGTTTTCACTTTAAACATTTTTTACAGAAAGAGAGAACTGCGAAAATAGTGCCAACTAAAGACGTGGCTTCTTACCATAACTCGCTCATTTAACTCGCCTAAACATACAGTGTTACTACCTATATAATTGCTTACATTGTTAAATATAGTAAATAGGGCTACCCTTGTGAACGTCTTATATAAGAACTTGTAACATCCTTTAAGTTCTTAAAGGCATCTTGCAAGATCTTGGTACAAGATTCTGTAGGATCCTGCAAGATCGTACAGGATCTTGCACACAAGTAAGATCCTGTAGAATCCTGCAGAAGCCTGCAAGATCTGCATCAAGATCCTACAGGATCTTGCATAAGATCAGGTGCAAGATCCTATAGGAACTTGGTACAAGATCATGCAGGATACTACATAATCCTACAGGATCTTACAAGTTTTGTTGTTCCTGTAAGAACTTAAAGGATCTTATATAAGACTCTCACATGGGTATACCTTACGTAAAAAATAAAGGAGGGGGCAACATGTCAGGTTAGCTGCTTAATTTGGGTTAATCTTTGCACCCTCTTCAACAGCACGTTAACTAAGAAAAATGGGAACCTGATTGCATAATAGAAGTGCCCTCTCATATCACCACCCGTCCATCACGTGCACCCATCCCAACATACTGTTGAGAAAATGTGTGCTTCCGCCTTTGCATAATTTATAGCGAAAATAATTTTGTCTGATTCCTGGTTTTGAAAATAATTGTTCCTTTTCCCAGAACTGCATTATTACAACCAAATTGGAACCAGCAACAACACTGGAAATGGAAGATACGGAAGTCTAAGCCCAAATGCGAATCTCGCACAATGAAAATGGTAAAGATGAAATCAGTTACTGCTGCCAACTTAGTCTTTCAGCATGGAGTCGAACAGGCATAGTGCCACAATGTGAGAGGGACAAATTTACTATGTAATTCCAAACAGATGTTCGTAGACTTTACATACCCATACCACAACCGACATGAACGTACGGCATCACAGGGTCCCTCATGAAAATGCAGCAGTTACATGATGCCAGGCTCGAATCCTGGACTTCTGGCACATAAGACAGTCATGCTAACCATCAGGCTGGCTTACCCACAAGATGCAAAAAAACACCACGGTAGGAATAATTTACAGATTATCGAGGTACCCACGTCGCGTATACTGATAATGCACCACTATCCAGACACTCCAAGATATCGTCGTGCAGCTTGAAAAAACAAGCTGGACCCCAATACGAACTCTGAACAATTCCGTCACTGTTTGTCATTCTGAGCTGAAGTTGATAAAAAAAAGTGGAATAGACACCTGCTACTTCGAAAAAACTGGTCGGTAGGGGCACTCGTCACAGTATATCACAACATCCCGCTAGCCAAGAATATATGAGAACATCTCTGAAACCTCAATCAAGGCAACTGTCCTTTCTCTCCCCAGCTCAACCTTAACTACGAGCATCTCTGGTACTCCCCAACCGGACACGTCTCCCCTACCCACCCAACGTAATCAACGACTCCCCACCGTTTCCATTAGTAAATGACAGCCAGATAACTAACCAGCGTTGCTAACGCAGAAAAAAATGGAACCGTGTTGTAAATGCGCCAAAATCGGCATGTGCCCCGTGGATGATGTAAGCAGGACGGCACCAAGAGATAAGCGCCCTCAGACCAACCCTGTGGCTCTGGTGACCCTAATGAGACTTTTCGTGGCATTACAGGCCCTGCAACCATTCCATGCACTTAATCCTAGGTTCCCCTGCCTCTCACTCTTCGTACCTCTATCATAAAAAAAAAGGCCACAGTCTCACAAGCACAAGAATCTAATATGAATTAGCTCTCCCCTTGACACAAGAATCTTGTTATTTATTATTCGTACTTCTCATAAGCATCCATATTGTCTTCCTCCTCCCACCTCTTTCCACACCGTCAAACAATCTCTCACACGCAAACCGTCTTACCTTGTGCCTGGCATCACAGTTCCGTCCACAATCTGGATTCCCTCATTAACAACCAATCCAAATGCGGTCCAACTGCGGTTATCATTACTGATGCAGTCTAAACTTCACAATAAATATCAGATTACTGAAGCCATTTATTTTTCCAACTGCAAAACCATGCATAATTCTCTCCAAACTCAAAAGTAAGGTATTGTCAGCTTCATCTATGTGAACATCGACACAGATGCTAGCACAAATCAAAACACCACTGAAAAAGTCCTCATCTTGAACATTGCCAGCCACATAAAATTACTATTGTGACAATGTGCAGATCATCTTGAAGCTCTCCAGTCAACAACTACAACCCCTGTAACTACATCAAATCTATCTCTGACACCACCAACCACAAAATCATCACCCAGGGTGATCTCAAAATACCTTCATGTACTTGGAAAGATGGTGAAGGTCCTCCCTGCACCACAGAACAGCAATTCCTTTTCATCTCAACCCCAGACCCACCTACGTTGTCCCATTGGAACTTCTTAAGAGAAACTACAGTCATGCACAACTCGTATCAAAGGTGCAGATCTCCCTGAACTTCTTGCACCTCACGGGCCTTGTTAGTGGCAGGGTTATAGATTTGCAGCGGCATTAATTAAAAAAAAAAAAAAAAAATATATATATATATATATCGACACATATATACATATTTATATATAATAATAAATAATATTTATATAATAAATAAATAATATAATAATAATTTATATATAAATTTAAATATACAGGGTGTTCGGAAATTGGTGTCAAATATTTTGAGGGTCTGCTGTGTGATCAAAGATAAGAAGAAAAAGTCCTATAAACATGGGTCCGGAAATGCACCAGTCTTTAGTTACAGCCCCCCCCCCCAGGTTTGGGGTAAACAGTTCTTAAATACCTCGTAATGATTCACCGTTTCCATTCCAAACTCAGGATATGTGCCATATCATACCTGGTATTTCAGTACTTCATAATACAGTATTGGGTCGCACAACTTATCAGAGGGAGAGGTAATTTTCTTATGGGGGGGGGGGATCAAACGTGGGGGAAGAGAGGAGTAACTGCTTTGGTCTTGTACTTTAATGAAACAAATTGTAGAAAAAACACATCGTGTGATTGAAAACAATCGAAAGTAGTACTGTACTTTCTTTCATTACGTGTGAAGACCAAGTAGGTTACATCGTTTTCCAAGTTTGTGCCCCCCCCCCTCCAAAAAAAAAACAACTACTGTACGTACATCTCTGTGGAGAGCACCAAACATTATCAATCGGGTATCCTCGCCATTAAAAGTGAGGGATTTAATGTGTTTGTTTTCTACTCTTCAAGCAAAGAAGCTTAAAACGTAAAAGTGGGGGAATCCTTAGAATTCGGATGATCATTTGTTTCATTGGCCGAAGCGGCGAGAACAACACTACTGTACTCAACCCACACATTTGAATTTGGTTGCTTATTTGTTTGTTTGTTTCCTTTGTCTAACGCTCCAGCTTCCACAAAAATCATCGCATAACTTGGTATTATTTGTTTCATTAAAGTACAAGACCAAAGCAGTTACTCCTCTCTTCCCCCACGTTTGATTCCCCCCCCCCCCCCC
>JAHWFP010151388.1:53123-63591 GCA_023313725.1 Lithobius niger | reverse complement strand
TGGTGCATTTCCGGACCCATGTTTATAGGACTTTTTCTTCTTATCTTCGATCACACAGCGGACCCTCAAAATATTTGACACCAATTTCCGAACACCCTGTATATATAAAAGCTAATTACTGGCAAAAATTGAATACACAACAACACAAAAAAGGTGATATCTGTCCAAATCAGCAATTTTAATAGATTCCAGCTAAGTTTTTTTTTACTCATTTGACATCGTGAATTCAAACGCCAACTTCCTCCCACCGACTAATACTTCAGACGTTTTGATTGAAACGTTTGAAAATTGTACACCAAACCTTCGAAAAATTCATTGGTTTGATTATCCTACCTTGTCGTTTGATATAACACTTCAAACGTCGAAAAAACGTAAATAACATTAATAAGCCTTCTTTTGGGAAGATATGAATAACTGCACGATTCACTAGCAGTGTAGCATAAACAAATGTGATTTTGTAAGTTACTTTCCCGGGATCACCACTGTGTTTCCTCATTTTACTTCCCCTCTTTATTTGTAGAAATATTATGAAAGCGTAGACGGCTTCGTTATCTTGCATGGAACTGATACAATGGCATACACGGCATCTGCACTTTCCTTCATGTTAGAGAATCTTGGTAAACCTGTTGTACTCACTGGTTCGCAAGTAAGTATATAGAAGTATTAGAATTGGCTAAGCTGACTTAACTAATGGTAACATGCCTGAAAGCTAATATTATTACTGAAAGCTGATATTTTAATTTTATTATTAATAATTGTATTATTTTACTTTGTTCACTAATATTGCTAAAGTTGTTTTCCTAGCAGGTTTTATAATTTTATAAAGGCTAATGTTCATTCGGAAACAATGCACAAGGGCGTGCAACGCCCACATGCTATTGTTTCCAACTGGTCCAATGTTGAAGGCTTTACCGACTGAATATCCAGCTTGCGATAACAATTGATCAACAAATCTCTTGGCAATGTCATTGCCCATACAACACTATAGCTTTCGTGCCGTTCCAAAACGTCTATAGTAAAACATCTTATAAAAATTTGTCAGATAAGTTGGTTGAAGTAGTTATCCGTGGTTGGTTCGTTGCATGAACGGAGATGATTGAGTAATGATGCATGAATAAATCTTACACGGCATCCCAAGAGTTCTACTGTTACAATACTTTGGTTGGGCAATTTCTCATTTTATCACCAAATTTCACGATCTCAGTTCTCCTTTAACAATAGAACACGACGAAATTGCAACAATGGTTTAAGACAGATACAAAAGAAAGAGATGCTCGGACAGACAACAACAATATCTCTGCTCGTGTTTGTGGATTGTTGCTCGGTACCGAAGTGCCCCATCATCATTTAAGCAATGAAAACTCAACAACGAAACGAATAGCCCCTTCTTACAACAACTAGCAAAATATTTTCGTGTCCTGTGCATTAAACCTGATTCCGAAAACCTTTCACCACTCAGACAACGAAAAACCCCTTCAACAAACAAGGAATAACAATGCTGTCAACAATGACATCTTTATCGCATTGTCAACAATTCTGAGCAGAAGACCATCTTCTCGAGTCATTCTATGTTGAGCGTGCTATGCCTTTGTTGTCGGACTGAGATCGTGAAATTGAGCGGCAAATAGATTATCACCCACTTCGACATTGTTGTATCTCATTCCACGGAAAGTGGTGGTGTTTACGATGTTTGTAGTCTTGTCTGATAATCTAATCTACACTCCAACAACAATGCTTTAGATACGAAAAATTTTGAATAGCAGTAGTTGTCTGAAGGTGCTATTCGTCGTTAAGTTTCCACTGTTTGAGTAGTGATGTGGTACTTCGGATTCAACAATGCTTAGGCAATGCTAAACCAATGTAAAGTTCGGTGAAGGAGATCGGTTGCACAACAGCTAACTGCAACATTATAACCTGGCTGTCAATACCTGGATGCAGATAGTGACGGAAATGTGCCTATTTCTATGTAGTGTATAAATCGAAATAAACAAATTAGAAAATCACTGTCAAATGGAGCAGTAGCACTACAGCTACAACAACAACGTGGTTCTCGTAAATTTTTATCTGTGTACATTTTAACCCTTTAATGCCCATGCCAAACTGGATATTTTTTTTCAAGTCCCATATGATAGTTGGGTCGGTCGCGGGATTCGATCCGACATTCACTTGGTTTGCAGAGGAGGACGCTGACCACTGGGCTGTTGCTGCTCGCTTTACTCGAGGTCCCCGGGGACCCCTCACAAAGCTCGCGTTGCACGTTGGGACTTAGTTTTTGGCCGTTCAGTAGCCGTCCTTTTAAAGGGACGCCAGGCTATAAAGGGTTAACAAGTAAAGTAAAACTTCAATCTAACCCCTTTTTTTTTACGGCACACTTTTGCAATTTCTGAATATTTCGTTGATACTTCAATGATTTCAAAAGTGTGAGCCAATAACTATACATTGTAGTTATTGGCCCGCCGTTTGAAAAAAGCAGAGATAGACCATTGTTTCTTCCGGGCCATTAACTAGAAAAGTCATTGTTATAAGTAGATTTTATTGTTTTTGCCAGAACAATTTCGAAAGATCATTAAAATTCACAAATATTAGCTGGGTTTAGTCTTTATTGTAGGCAGTATTTGTTAGCCAGTCTTTACAAAGGGACCTCAGCAATGTACGTTTGAGTTTAGTAGTGATTGTTATCCCTCTGTTGTTTTTTTTTTGGTTTGTCTTCCAACAACTTTTTTGACAAGAAGCCAGAGGCTTAATTTGTACACTCGTTAATATGTATGACGTTAAGTATATCAACGAATAAATCCACCAGGCATGATGATTTTGTCTTTATTGTCCCAATATCATCGATTCGTGTCCTACCCTTCACAGTTTTCATTGTGTATTTTTTTATGTTTAATTGAGTGAAATATAAAAAGTCGCGTTTTTGAACTTTTCAACCTGCTTTGTCGTTTCATGAATTAATGTGTGTTTTGTGCGGCTACTTTTCCCATATGCTAGTATTAGCTCGGGAGTAACGAAGTAATCTGTTAATCCTTTGAGATTCACTACGAAAGCTGTGGTGATATGTAGGAATGAGGAAAGAATGCTAAACAGCGAAAATCATGCATTAGAAGTAACCTGGTACAGTAATGGTAAAAGGCAACAAAAAATCCAAAGTAAAAGATCCACGGGAAATATCCAGAGATTGAAATGGAGGAAATAAAATCTAAGGAAAAAATCCATAGAAAAAAATATAAGATTCTTTTTAGCATATTGATATTTTTTGAAATGTAGTGCAAAGTGATCCCACACATCGTCGTAGTCCCATGAAACTGAAATAAAATAAACCATGAAAGTTCTTCATAAAAAAGGCTTAACGATTCGTTAGTTATTTTTAGTGTTTGGATCTCGCCGTTATTTTTTTAACATAGGTTAAACTAATTATTATACATAACAAAAATGTAAAAAAAAATTACCACAGTTATTGGATGAATACCAAAAGTCTAAAAATATGCAAAACTCAAAAGTCTACAGAAAGATTGCATGTAATAAATTGTACGGTGTGCACAATGGCTCGTAAAAATTCGCCTGAACTCACTTCGTTTCCCCTTTAACGCCTAACGCCTGAACTAACTTTCAGGCATTTTTGTTAACTTCCTTAGGTCTACAGATTCGAACCGTCATTCTCTTGGTTTGGAAACCACGATTCTAACACTCGGATGTGGTTGCTCGCTTTGCTCGTATTCCCTGTGGAACCCTAGCAAAGCTCGTGTTGCTCGTTGGAACGAAGTATATTTTAGAAGGCAGGGAACATATACGTTAACATATGTTCCATCCAAGTGGTGATGGGTTAATTCTATAGAGCCATTGTCGTATTGCTCACACACGAGGTTTTGTTGAATCCCTAAGTAAATTCTTCTTTTTCTCTTAGTGGACTAAGTTTCATCATTGGCTGTTTCCAGGCTCACTTTTTGAATGCGTGTCCGTGCTACTGGATGATTGTTGTGATTGGATCTGAAGTTCTGTTATTCCATCGTTTACACTGGTTGCTGGTTCTGTTGGCATCCTTAAAGGGTTGTCTCATGAACATTCCATACACTTAGATTCACAGTAAGCCCACCTTAATGTTTTGTTGGAGTGTCGAGACCCGGATTTGATCTGGCAACCCAACCCATTCCCAGATAACTGACGAGACGGCTAATATCGATATGCCCACTCCTCTTTATATACTTTACATCGATTTGTGTGTATTTATTTGGTGGTGATAGGCACCAAAGTTACGTATACGTAAAGGCTTAATGCTTTCTGGAGGCAGCGTGCTAGCCGCGTCGTCCTGATGATCTTCCAAAACTGCCGTTAGGGGCGCGCAAAGCACCCCGAAGCGCGCCACACGAACCTCACTCTGCGTACGAATTTGACATTGACCAGAGCTACTGCGACGAATGAAACTTTGCGAATACCTTTAATAACAATCAATAGACGTCCTAGCCCTCTGAAAAGATCTATTTTTAATATTTTAGGATGTTTTCATGGGAATATATTAGAGTTCATATCGTTTTTTTTTTATTAATCTTCAAAAATGGTGTTGGCTTTGTATCATTGTTTTTTTTGTTTTTGTTTTGGTTAATCCTCGAAATATTTTGGGTTTGTATCGGATTTTTTTTTTACTAATCCTTAAAAATAAAACGTACTACTCACTAAAAAATCCAGTCTCTGCACCAAACTAAATATAATGCTGCGTACGGGCGAAATCATTTATTTATTTAATTATTTAATTTTCAAACCTTTTGGCCTAAATGAACAGTTAATACGATTAAAAACGTACTCTTACTTCAAGCGTCCTTTACTTGAAAAGTAATTTTAGGATTACAAGAGAAAATTCTGGTTGGTTAATTACAAATATTCACAGCGAAGTGCAATTTGGTTTTTACTGAAACAAGTTACAGTAACCAAGAAATGTGATTTAAAAAATACAATAAAGGGGCCACACACAATTGGCGCCATTCAAGCTAAAGGGGTATTGCGCATTGTGACAATGTCAGATGGGGGGGGGGGGGGGCCTGAATTTGTGATGTCGCACATCAAACTCTAATAAACTGTAAACAACAACAAAAAACGTAAGGACATCAGATATTTTCAGGTTGCTCGAATATAATAATTTGGCTATCGGATTAATTTTAGTACCAGACTGTAAAAGGCTATAAAAAAACATCACAGTAACGAGCGCGGGAGTGGTCGGCTGCCAACGAAGTGAATGCCTGATCAAATCCCGCGACCAAGTCCCAGACTTTAAAAAAAATTGTTAAAAAGTCGTCTGTTGACGCGGGAGTCACGCAAGTGTAGAAAAACTAAACAAAACACCTTCACCAATACATTACACATACCCTGTGTTTAATTATAATTTTTATACTAAAAATATAAAGTGGTTAATTTACCTTTGGCCCCACTTTGAGTGGACTCTCAACCCCTCCCTCACCGCACTAAAAGAAAAAGGGTTTTCATGGGCTAATTGCAGAACCAAGTACTACATAAGTTGTTCAACCAGCATTATATAAAAAAAAATCTATGCCAGTATTCACACCAAATTTCATTACATTCGGTTCATAAGTTGGCCATAGCATAACTGTGATCATCAGTGGGAGAAAAAGCCAGACATGCACACAACACGGCAAAAATGCCAACTCGTCCCATTCCAAAGGGCCCCCCCCCCCCCCCCAACCAAGGTAGCCCTTGCAGCCTAGTCTTCACTGCAGTCCCTGGATGCTACGACGAGTGTTTGTTTATTTATATCTTCGCACTGCGGTTTCATTTCTCTTCGCACAGACGTGATAAAATGAGTTTTCAGAAGGGTTAAAGATTGGAGTTCCGCAGCACGAAACGGAGAATTAGGCTTAACGATAAAAAAAAATAAAACGACGAAACTTTTCATTATGTCGCAACGATGTTCCACGTTGGGATATTTTTTCGTATTTAAACGCTGTTCTGATAAAAAGCAGCAATACAAATCATGCAGAATACAAGGACAGAACAGAGGCAACATATAATATTTATTTCTGAAACTGGGGTCCAGTTTCTCCATGGGGTCCAGTTTCTCCATGGGGTCCAGTTTCTCCATGGGGTCCAGTTTTTTCTGGCAATATTTGTCAACCAGCGTTGTCGTCTTTCTCCCACTTAAGAAAGAGTATGTAAGACTATGTAAGCCCAGTCGTCTTTTTTTCGTAAGCTTGGCGTACACAGAGGCACTCAGCAACAAACCATTGTTGTGAAATTTTGGGATAACAAACCATTTATGTTAAACTTTCATGTTGAAAACCGCGTGTCACGCGTCGTCTGCTCTGTTGGTTCTTTGGGTAGTTGCGCAAATAAATACGTGCTGTGGACGTATTTATTTACTTTTGGTAGTTGCAGCGGTAGTTGAAATTGGGGTGCTTTGAGCGCGCCTGGTGGCGGAGTGGTAAGCTCAGCGGACGACGTGGGCACATAGGTCGGGAAAAGCAATTCCGTCTTGTGTCTTCTCAGCGTGGAGACCAGGCAATGTCTCCTCATGTTCAATTGTTCATGTTCCCAGGGAATCCTCACAAAGCTGGCTTTTCGTCACTAGGCTAAGTTATTTTTATTGATGTGTGACGCTTTAGTTGTGATCATCATGGGGGTCAGATACTGAATGGTTAACTATTCTCATGTGTAGAATAGCACAGGTAGTAAGAACTGGAAAAAAAATCTATGTACCTTCTAGGTAGGTTTTGTTTACTTCGGCTTATTTCAACTTTATTACGTAATTTTCAGATTCCTTTGTTTGAAACTCGTAGTGATGGGCAATCAAATCTACTGGGAGCTCTCTTGATTGCAGGAAATTTTTCCATTCCGGAGGTAGGACTCTTAAATCAAGAATAATGTTTTTCCTGTTAATTTCCTTGTTTGTAACCAGGCATCATCAGTTCCTTGACCGATGTATCTCCAATTGAGATGTAACCTTATTCAGAAGGGCTGGAAGCAGGCCTGATTGTATGACCGATGAAAACAGTCTGCATTAAAGACTAGCCTTGTGAGGATAAACAATACACTAATCTGAGAAAGAAAGGAAAGACAACTTCCCAGACTGGAAATGGAACTCGAACTGGAACTCGAACTCAAAGACTTTCCACTGACTATAGGCCGGGTACTAACCTTCAGCAGGAAGTGCTGGGTTCGAGTCCCAGTCGGACCAGTTGTCTTTTCCTTCTTTCTAAAATAAGTGTATCGTGTATCCTCGCAAGGCCAGTCTTTACTGCAAACTATTTGCATCGTTTACCCTTCACGGTGTGATTTATTGTTTACTAATTGCACGAATGTAAGGGGAAAATGGTATTAGGCCCCCACCAATTAATCATTTGATAGTCATTTTGCAACCCACCCTTATCATTCTCAAAGGATCGAATGACAAAGAATAAGTCCAAGATTAAGAGTTAAATGAAGCAGACATCCATTTTGCTACAAATGGTACGTGTTTGTGGTCCATAGGTCACCGTTGAGAAATGTAAACGGCTTCTAACCAGCTTGTGGCATTAAGGCTATCTCACCCCAGTGGTGAACTGATATAGCTACCATCTAATAAATATTTGTTCCTGGTTTAAAGTCTCAGATATCATTCATTAGAAATTCTCAGATTGTGGCCACCACAAGCCCAATTATAGATACTAGTTGTCTGCCTCGTAGAATAAAAAATTGGTTGATGCTGTCGTTCTGTTATATGGTTCCGTAACTTACGACGCAGAAAGTGGGCTTGGTTAATACAAGGTCAGGGACGTGCACAGACCCCCGAGAGGGCAGGGGCAAACGTTTTTCTGGGGATCTTTTTTTTTTTTTTGGTGTTTTAACCTTTTTTACCCCTCTTTTGTGGGACTTTAACCATTTCTGCTCCTTTTAGCACCACTTGCTTAGCCGTTATTGTCCTTTTTTGCGTTTTTTAGGCTGTTTTACACCACCACTACACCGAAAAACGGCACTTTTAAAAAAAAAAAGGGGCACTTTGCCATTAGGGCAGGGGCTAGATGCCCCCCCCCCCCCTGTGTGCACGTCCCTGTACAAGGTGGTCCACAAAAAACTGACAACCCAACATTTTCTAAGTCTAACTTTTTTAGTTAGCACCCCTCAGAACCAGGAGAAGACAGAAATCTTCCGGTTTCATTAGATTGATTTCTGTCTTTCTTACGGTAGTGGCACCAGCCAACTGTAGATAGGGGGGGGGGGGGTCAATGATTCCCCGACAGGGGGTAATGAAAATCAACATTATATATTCACTTTTTTTTCTACTTTAGTAGGGGCCCAGCGAAACCAGCTAGGGGCTTGGGTCAGAGCCCCGGAAGCTTAAGCATTTGCGCTATTTGAGGGCCTATTTTCGGCTTCCAGAGTCACTTTTGCACCACATTGTTAAGCAAATTTCGGATGTTTTTTCGTTACATTCTTTAGCATGAGAGGTCGTAAAAACCTAATTGTGACCAAAATTCTGGTTTTTTTTATACATTTTATTTACAAACTAAATTAACTGATGAATTAAATTTTTTTTTAAATATTATTAATTTTAATTAACAAACAGTGAATAATTTAGGTTTGAAAAGTATTGTTGCTTACTTTTCAAATGACGGAAGATTTAGGTGACGTTTCTGAATTAACTGAGAATAATATTAGTTTTAAATCACGGTAGGTGATGGGCTAAGAGGAAAAGGGCTACTAGCAAATCAAACTGCCAAATTAGTCTTCACATTTTTTTGCTCGGTTTTTTTTTGTTATCTATTTATTTTTTTTATCAGACTTCAACTGACGAAAACTTGGAAGGAAAGCTTAAGTTTTGTCCTGTACAAATTTAGACGACGCCTCGGCTATAGCTTAATCATAGCAAGAACGCACAGTTGGCCATCAAAGTACAAGGCCATTTGTGAGCACAGTGAATTTTTTTTTTAATTGTGTATTGAGTAGACGCTGAATTTGACTTGGCGTCCTCTTGGTTGGGAGGCCGGGACCTTGACCACTGGGTTGCTATTCGTTCGTTTGTTTGGGTGCGTGTGACCTCACAAACTTCGGGTTGTGCGTTGGGCCTTCTCGGGCTTTCTCCTTACTAAGATGCCTGTTAAATCATGGCGTTGACGGTGTAACGCAGCAAATCAATTTTCAGTTTAGCCTCTTACTACATATGATTTTCGCTCAGTTCATTGGTATCATGATTTCAAACGACGAAAATTTAGCTGGAATCCTTAACAAGTTTAGTTGACTTTTCTTCATTAACTAAGACAGCTCTTAATTATAGAGGTGATGAGGTAGCAACAGTAGGACTACTGACAAACAAAACGGCAAACTCTATTTTGAGCTTCCTCCCCACCACCCCCCAAATTTTGACAAGTATTATGTCGTCATGTAGACTTCGGGCTGTTCCCCGACGAGAATCTTGATTACTCCCCGACGGGGGGAACTCCCCCCCCCCCCCCCCGTGGCACCATCCCTGCTGTCCTATCCTTGTTCCGAGGGGAGCTAACTAGAAAAATTGGACTTAGAAAATGTTGGGTCGTCAGTTATTTGTGGACCACCCTGTATTCAGTTTATACTATCAGCATCAGTGTTCCTGAGCAAGTACAGCTTTAAGGTGGGTGCAAATGATGAGGCTGCAATTCCCCATTCAGGGGGTTAGACATTTAAGTCCAAAAGTTGGCTTGCAATCTGTGTTGGTTCCGAAACCTTATATGCAATATGTTCACTTCGTTTTGTTGCAACTAGACTAGATGTAAATGCCAATTATCATTAGGCAGTGTTCATGCTGGTGGTCTACTGTATTGCTCCATCAATAAATACGGATGCAAACCTATTTCCATTGCTTTTTGTCCGAACATCAGCCTCCCCGAGTGAAAATTGTACCCTTGACCTTTGAGACGAATTCCTGTCACTCAACCATACTGACAAGGCAGATACATACATATATACATAAACAACACATGTATACTCTGGCCACATAAGTGTGGATGAGAGGCAGGACGTCAGTCTTTTGTCTCAAAGGCCAAGAATTCAAGTCCCACTCGAGCAGGCTGATATTTAAGTCCAAAAGGTCACGGAAACGAGTTTGCCCCTGTATTTATTTATCATTAACAGAGCCAATTTGGCTTTTCGTCCTGTTGCGGTTCCGTAACGTTATGCTTAACATGTTCACTGTTTTCTCGCAACAGGTTTCACTGTTTTTTAACCAGAAGTTATTTCGTGGGAACCGTGCATCAAAGGCTAGTGCAGGGGATTTCAGTGCCTTTAACTCTCCCAATATGTCTCCCTTAGTAACATTTGGAATAAACATAAATGGTAAGTTGACTGCTTTATTGATGTATTTTTAATTACCTAACACTCGCTGTATCTTCCGGAGGCGGCATTTATAGTCTTGGTGAATTCGTTTGCTCAGACAGTCTAGTGTTGGGCCGAGCATGCTCTCTTAGTGTTGGCAATAAGGAAATTATTTGTTACTAGCGGAGTCGCTCGCTCATTC
>JAHWFP010151388.1:0-38943 GCA_023313725.1 Lithobius niger | reverse complement strand
CTCCGTGTCGTGTTTTGGTGATGCAGTAATTAAATCGTTATATCGGACATACGTAACATATTCTTACCGCAGTTCTTGTGTTTAGTTATTGTTTAGGTGATCCAAACGTCAAACATGTATGTCAAAATGGATCTAATTGCCCTTTAATACATTGGCTGTTACACTTTGTTTAACCAGTATACTACTTGGACGTAGGAGATGTTGTGGCTATTCTTCTCATGGCAGCACTACATTACCAAGAAAATGGTGTAAAATGTTACAACACGAACCGAAGATTTAGTTTACCATGCAAGCACTACTAGCTTTTCCTGATGATTAAAAATTTGTTCAAAACTATTAGTTCTTATATGAAAAGTGGCAATGCAGTCAACAGTATTTTGTAGACTTTTGTCTCCAATAGTTTTGTGACAAATCCACAACTAGGAACGGATCAAGGATGCCACAGGCTCGTCACCCTGGTCCTAGCTGCTTTGATTGAGTCCCAACAAATTAGTTGCTCCATTTCAGTCAGACAGCATCTTTTGGCCTTGCAATGGAATCAAACTTGTAACAACTTGAAAAATGAAAAATTTAACCCTTCTTGAACTATGCCTTACGCTCCATCCTTATGTTCCATGCCTGAAATCAAATGAAACTTCCGGTTTAAAAAGCTTTACATTCACTGTTTAACACTTCGTAAGTTATTGTCACGACATAGTACAGTATTAGACTGGATTTAAAGGTGCATTTCTCCCAGTTGGCTTTCCTGTAAGGCTCACTTTTGCAACATTACTTCAGACGGGGGTAAATGTTTCAAAGGTATACATTTTCCTTTTTTTTTCTCGTGAGAAACGGTTTTACTATATTCACTCTAACCTATTTAAAAGTTGCAAAAGTTATTTCATGCAGGATGCTCGAATAAAGTGAAACGGTATGTCCTTTTAATGAAAGCATAATTTATTAAATAAGTGTATAGTTAGGAGGTGCATTGGAATATGATATATTTGGCAAATGAACTAACAAAACATCCTCAAGCTAGAAAGAAGTATGTAATTTATTGCTATCCTGTAATAGGTTAATTAAAGGGACTCCCGGCCTGCCTTAAACACTCCGCCTGCCTATAACAGCCACGCGCAGATCGTTATCCACGCATTTACCAGCGACAAGGTCGGCTGGAGTGGTAGCTGCGAGGAACGTAACTGCTGTCTCGGTTGGCTATGGGAATGGTACACGAAACAGCATCAAGTTAGAGATTATGTCGTCACAAACCGGAATGATTTTGGCATTCTAACATCACAATTTATAATTTTCTAGGCTAGTGCCTTATAATTATGCTTCGACAATCTATTAGAATAATTTTTATTTGTATCACATTAGTCGTTTAGATTTTTGTTCTCATTGTAATTATTAGCAAATTAGTACATGCACACACAAATGAAACATCATGGTTATTGTAAGCGCGCAAAGCATTATATATGTTCGGGACGAACGTAAATAAAGTTCCCCTGTATTCAACAGAAAATCTCCTAGACGCCACATTTTAAAATGGATTTTTAGTTAGGGATTGACTAATGGTAAGGAAATAAAACTTTGGGGCTGTACTTGATGTGGAGGATCGGGAAAAATGGTGCTGGGGGGGACATCCTTTAAACCAGTTCATTATTTCATATAAGTGTCCGTGTCTTCCCAGATTTGACAAACAAATATACAGTGTTGGATTAAAAAGGGTTTATTTCGTTGAGTCTGAGCCATTGTTGTGCACTTATTTTGTCTTACTTAACTAGGAATCTGCTCATCTGAAGAAAGTTCTGTTTCCATCCATTGTATGTGCAGCTGCTGGTTCTGGTGACCTTGCTAGACTAGAACTTCTCTCACAACATGTAAGTTAAAAAAACGTTTCTTTAATTACGAGCTTCAAGGCATTGTTGTATGTACTGGGCTTTGCATGCCTTACATAGCATCGTTTGATTTTCGACTTATTTAAACAACAAGAAGGTGTTGTAACATAAATTTTACCAACAAGAAGAGGTCGTTACATAATCAACATGAAGGGGGTTATAACGAAAACTTAATCAACAAGAAGGTGTTGCAACTTAAATTTAATCAACATGCAGGGGTTGCAACATAAACATAATTAACAAAAAGAGGTTTAAAATAAATTTAAGCAATAAGAAGGAGTTGTGAAACTTAGAGCAACAAGAAGGGGTTGTAAAATAAATTTAGTCAACAAGAAGGGATTGTAAAATAACTTTAGGCAACAAGAAAGGATTTACCACATTTTATCAACAAGTAAGGAGTTAACATTAATTTAATCAGTAAAAAGAGGCTGTAACATATTTAAAAGGCAATTGAGAAGTACTGTCTGCAAAATAATCTTCAGTACATATGCTAAAATCATTTATACCACGGCTGTGACGTCACGCTACCTCAACGCCATACAAAATTTCAACAGGTTAAATCCCGTTAACCGTGACCGGAGGTGTGCGTCATCGCAAAAAGTGTGGGTTATCAAGTTACCCCACACTTTTGCCGATAACCCACACTTTTGACATTTCCGGATCACACGACCGGAAACACACATACCAACAACCAAATACAGCGTCCAAAAACGTAACGCAATAAAAACGTACAAAAAGAATTACTTGTCGGAATGCCCCAAATGAAATCCTATCTCTGCTCACTCTCACGTCTGGCCCATAGCCAAGTTTATTCCCTCCGTTGAACTCCCCTCCCCCCCCCCCCCCTCCACAAACTAAAATGGAATGACTTTTATTCATACCGATGCACTTATTAGCATATGTTTTGAAAAAACGACAAACACACAAAACGAATTACTTACCTTGCCGAAATGTCTCGCAATGTCCTTCTATCCCTGCTGCCTCACATATCGAAGTTTATTCACTCCGAACAGCTTCGAAAACACGAGCGAGCTTACCCCCAAACCTTCAAATGAAGTGTCTGTGTATCTCCCACCCACCCCCTCCCTTCACAAACTTGAACTGCCAGAGGACTTGTCCGTCTAACACCCACCTCCCCCTCCACGAACTAAAATGGGACAACATTCATTCATATCGACATCTTTAAGCAATTTTCACAAAACACAACCACAAAACGTTTTAATTAAATACGAGTTAGCTTGACGTTCCAACCATGGTATAAATTAGTTGTTGGTAAGAAACTCATGGTTATCGATTATTATACCACGGCTGCGATGATTGTGACGCCTAGAGTGGGCAAACCTGTCTCGTGCTACTTAATTCGACACTCGCACTCGACAGACTTGCCCACTCTCGGCCGGCCAATCATCGCAGCCGTGGTATAATAATCGGTAACTATGAGTTTCTCCAATAACTATTAATTATTTTATGCTTTTCAATGCCTAAAATAAATTAATTTCATTATTTGATCAACAATCTAGTACCATCTAGTTCCCGCCAGGTGGCGTTGCTTCACAGTACATCAATGCAAGCACACCGCCTTTACATCATATCACTTTGGGCACGAACGTAGTAACGTTGGCCCTGTATGCTCCACAAGTTTAAACACTGGACCGTAGTAATGTAGCTAGGCCCTGTATGCTTCATAAGAATCGCAGTAATTTATGCAATTGCCGCAATGAATTCGGATGAATTGTCTAAACTTGTTGCTTCGGGAGACTTCCCATAATGTCTTGACGTAAAAACTCCAGGTGATTCACACCCTGCATGCCGAAAATGCACTTAATGTGTGTAATTTTGATGCCGTGAAATGTACCATATGCCTTCTACACGTTGTAAACTATTGTTAAGGTTGTCGGCACAACCACAAATCAAAAACGCGAACAGCGTAGTAGATGGAACTCCCAAGATTCTAAGCAAGCTGTTTCCAAATGACCTGTTTCACCTAAAACTTCTGTTGATCTTTGTTTAGAGAATAACGCAACGATCCCCCGGTGAATTGCAGTACATTATTAAGATAGTGCGAGCGATGAGGAAACTTCCACCATCCCAGGTTTTATTATTTCTGAGGTAAATAAATCCACTGGTGCCAGTACACAACTATGCATCAATGCTTTTGAGGCGAAGAAGTGTTTAAAATTTGTGGTCCAATACTGTGCGTACCTCAGTTTAGATTGCCAATGGAAATTAATGATGGGGAATGGGTGGGGGGGGGGGAGTCTAGAGGCCATCTTATAGGCCTATTTTTCAGTATTTTAATTATCACCCCTATATATTTGAGTAATTAGGCATATACTTCTTATTAGTGAGTATTTTTCCCTCAAATGCGAAAAAATCACAAGTGAAAATTCCAGTACCCTCTAGATGCAATTAGTAATTGTATCTCTAACATGTTTATGTATGGGGTTGACTTGACTACCTAAAAAATTCGACAGTTCTGAAGAAATGATAGTATAATTTCGTTCCTACTGTCTTCTTCAGGTATAAGAAAAAAAATTTCAGTATTATCTCATCACATAATGGATTAAAAATGTGGTGCGGGCATAGCCTCCGCTACTCATTATGCCTGCAACTGAAGAAGAGACAATAGGAACGAAATTATACCATCATTTCTTCAGAACTGTCGAAAATTCGTGTGAAAATAAACTGGTATTTCGCAATTTTGAGATAGTGTGTTAGAAAAGTCGAATTTTTTAGGCTGTGAATTCTATGAATCTCAAATCAAACAAAAGCCGTTTTGCTGTATCTAAACCTATCCAATCCTTGCTTATATACAAGTGGTAATACCACTGGGAATTTCCCTGACCGAAATTTGCTTACTTGATCGTGTACTAAATTCACCCAATCACAACCGACTTACAGTGATAATCACGCAGTAGCTTTAAAAAGCTACTGCATGATTATCATTGTAAGTCGATGTTCATTGGTTAAATTTAAAACTAAATCAGTTAGGCAATATCCTGTAGCTTTCATTGGTCGACGCAGTGTAATGCTAAACCGTGCAAAACATGGCAAGCGCTTTCTGAAGTTGATACGCTTTCGGCAGTCACTCGCTTCAAACGTTATACAGTTGACACGTTACGATACTTTTGTTGAATTCATTTCAAATAAAAGTATGTATTTTCCTACCAGTAAAAGTTCCAAAGGCATTTCTTTCGAAATACGCACTGTGTCGTTCATTTCCGTAACCTAGCAACGCCTGCAATCACACGTAGAAGCCGGCGGCAAAACCCGTTAATCTGCCTGTGTCGTTAGGCCTAACGTCAACGTAACCTAATTACGGAAATTATCACATTTTTTTCAACACTCATGTTTTGGCCCATTAAACTCACTCGTGCTATTTATTGGCAGATAATTTCCCTCGTCCTATGCACTCGGGAAATTAATGTCTGCCTAAATAGCACTCGTGAGCTTATAGGAGCCAAAACACTCGAGGTGAAAAAAATTATATGATAATTTCCTTAGCTCTTGGGTTATTACGTTTGATAATTGACCAGTTGTGGTATTCTCAGATAATATTTTTGCCGTGGTACCTCCATCCTGTTTTCACAATGTGGAATTCCCATGGAAATATTCCCTCCAGCCTACTCTTTAAGTACAGATAATTTTTTTCAATCACTTGTCGCATTCCTAAGCTGATAAAAACACTTTGCACAAGCGTTCGGTGTTTTTTTTCAGTTTGAAATGCAACTCATGATTATTGGAAAATGATAGTTATTAAACTAGGGTGTTGTGGTTATATACTGGAAATCGCCTGAATGACCATTAACATAATTGTTGAGTGAAGTAATCTTTCGAGCTGTGATGTATTATTTTTCTGTTGAAATTCCTCATTTTAAATGTTTTTTAAAGCGGCTATGTAACAAACCATATACATATATATATGTTTAAATTCCATGTGTTATTTGTGTCTGCCACATTCTAATTATTGTTTAGGGGGCGGATTGTACTGCTTGCAACTATGACCAGCGAACTCCTTTACATATAGCAGCTTCCAGAGGCAACAAAGATGTGGTAGAGTATTTATTGAAGCACGGAGCTAGCGTTCATGCTCGAGACCGTAATGGCCAAACACCATTGCTAGAAGCCATTGATGGAGGCCACGACACCATTATCGAATTATTACGCAAAGCCGGAGCATACCTTACAGAAGACTCGACGACAACTGGCGAGGAACTCTGCAGGTAGCGGCTGAAAAAAGAAATAGTGACTTCCGCTGACATTGTTCTGCAACCAATTTTCCCAGAAACCTTTCCTGAAACTTTCCAAAAAAAAATTGGTATTGTAAATTGAAATTGGTATTGCACAGTATACTATTATAAGCCTCATGTTCAGGAAATAAGAGACACGTGAAACAATAGTGAGACAAACTTGGCATCGTCATAATACAATGTTATTTCACAAGCCAGATAAGACCTGACTCTTGGGAAGATCACTTCATTATATCGCTATAAAGCATTCGTTACTGTAGTCTTGCCACAGAGACATTAGATTTTGTCTCTGTATTGTTTCTCATGTCTCCATTTCCCAAACGGAGGAAGCAGAAGGGCACAAAGGGAGTTCAAGTGCACCACCCTCGTCCAAGCCCCACAATTAATAGTAGTAGTCAAATAAGACGCTTACTGCTACTGAAAAATTCTGAAAATTAGTTTCCTATATGTTTCATTCCCACTGAGTCTGCTGAAAATGATTTAACAGGGCTCTGAGGGATTTAAGGCTTCCCCTTCCTTAGAACCCATAGCTTGCTCCAATCTTTAGCAAGATGGCACCACAGCACATTCTACAGAATTTCCATTACTGAACACTCACCTTTAACTTCGGAGTGATTCAACTAATCGGATTTTGACATTAGATCATGTGACGTTCCTGTAGCACAACTAAGAGTGTTTATACGGTAGTGGTACCATGAGAGTTTGGGTTGGGATTGTGACCGGGGAGATGTGCCATGTCTTCACAGAAATACATTTTGCTGGTAGTAGTTGGGCCACAGCTTCCTCCACATGCTGAGCTAAATTGTTTATGTCTTAATCCAGAGTTCTTTCATTGAAATAAATTACTACGCAGTGAGTGGTTAAAGGTGGATGTTCACAGAAGAGTATAGTGTGGTGCCATCTAGCGTCCGTGATATTGTTAAAACTTGAAGCAAGCAAAGGAAAGCACCAAGAAACAAAACATGAGCTAAGCCTTTGTAAATGATTGTGTGAAAATCTGATACATTCTTGGGCAGCAAAGCGCAAGATGGTGATAATAATGCTACTGGCTCCCTTTTACAACGGGGTGCGGGCCATACCCACATCACCAACACAACCCCACCCGAAGTACTGCTGCTGTCCTCTCCTATTCCACCACCCCAGCAAAAAACCTTTTCCACTCTAGACTCCCCAAGCAGCCACAAAAAAATAGCCTCCTCTCCCTCCTTCCAGTCCCACAATTCGTCGTCCTCAATTCCTCCAGCCCCCCAACAACTAATTTTACTTGCTCCTAAGTCTCCTCCCATTCTCCACACCCCTCAAGTCACATCCTCACCTCCCCCACCTGCTCTCCCAAAGCAACTTCCCAGGCCGACATACCCCCGACCCTAACCGTGAACAAAATAAAACTCTCCCAGTCCTCAACATCCCTCACCTCCCAGCCAGGTCCCTCTTTAGCCATCCTGTGCCACATGGCGGAGGATTTCCTCTCCATCCCCTTCCTCCATAAGGCCTCCTCTACCACTCCGGCTACTATTTCCAGAAAAAGCTTTGCGGACGTAAACCAAGAATGAAGGTTATTGATGGAAAACCCTCTCTCTCTCTTCCCCAGTTCGAAAGGAACTTCAAATGCACTTTTGACCTAAGAAAGGGCATTCTAAAGCTAGCATCATGCTACATTAATAGGTTCTAGTTTTTTTGACTATCTTCAGTTGTTCACCATAAGCAGAAACATTGAATGACTGTCGACTTGTCCTCCATTACTTTAATGCAGTATGCTTCCATCCCCACCCACCCCGCTCCGCCTCCTCTTGGGTGAATGCTTCCCGCGGTGAGTCAACTCCGGTAAAAAACGCTAAAGACAGTCCACACTTCATTCACTTCAGTGCCCACTAGCACTTCCAGGTTGAAGAAATCATCGTTTCAAAGCAGTCAATGCCAGATAATGGCAACACTTTACCTATTGTTCATGCTCCTTGAAATGGCATTTGTTAGTAGTTGGCTTTGCTGCACACTGGGTCCTCAAAACAAACAAATGCTTTAGAAATAATGTTCGTTGTGCGAGTGTAAAGACACTAAACGATCTCCCATTGAATTCTCTTACGTCATTAGAATTGATGAAAGTCATTTTCTTCCCTACGTACGTTAACACAAGTAGAAAAGATTTGAATGCACGTTTAAGCTGCAGTTTTGCTAAACTTGTTTTGTTCATGTTTCTGATTTGCTTATCCTCCACATTGCTGCATTATGAGAATTTTTTGAACCCAACCTGTATTTAATCAAGTAGAAAGTCAGCATTTATTGTTTAGTATATATTTATCTATTTTTCTGTGTTCTGCCAATTTTTTTTACCTTCCCTCTTCCATCCTAATTTCTTCAAACTCAGTTCAGTTGTTGTTGTTGTTCAGTTGTGGTTTAAAAGAATTTCCATATAACAATATGCCTTTTTGACATGGAATGTGAATGAGGCATGGGTCTACCCAGGTGGAAAGGACATCGCAGTTTACCTCATGTTTAATTGTTTATTTCATCGGGTTTTACCCCACAGAGAATTACAGAAAACGTCAGCCTCTAGTCCCCAACAGGACAACAAGAAGAGTTACTAAGCCAAACCAAAACAATAATTCGCCCGATGCCAACAATACATCGATAGCCTTCTATAACACTACTACTATAACAATACATGCCATTGTCTCATATCCCGTGTCACTTTTATCAATGAGGAAGCTTTTGGCCTCTTAGCAGACCAGATTCAAGGTACTGGAAATGTCCAGCCTGAAAAGAATAAGGGGGTACAAATTCAACGAACTATTAGAGCTGACAAAGCTCCAGAAGTGGTTACCGCTGTGATGGTTGATGTGCATGCAAGTATGAGTAGCATAGCTAGAGATCCTGGTATGACCCAAACGAGCATTTGGATGATTCGCCACGGCACTCGTATGCATCTTTATCATCTATTACTGTGTCAGGACCTAGATGTTGAGGACTTTCAAAACCGAATTAACCTCTGCCAATGGGTCTAAAGTCAGGAGCAACAGGATCTCCTATTTTTCATAACACACTGTGGTGTGACGAAGCTACCTTCAGAAGCAATGGGGAGGTAAATCATCGCAAGATGCAATATTGTTCTGCCGCGAACTCACACACGATCAAGAGGTCAACAACACGTTTGGAGTTTAAACATGTGGTGTGGTGTGCTTGGGAACCGAATTATTGGGCCGCACTACTTCAAGAGAAGCATATCTGGCCATGTGTATAGAGAATTTCATCAACACACTGCCCCTTATTACTGAAAGATGTGCCCTTGGCCACTAGAGCAGTATTGTGGTTTCAGCATGACAGATGTCCAGCATATGTGGCCCTTGAACTGAGGGCCATCTTAGATGAAATGTTTCCCAATGATTGCTTGGAAGGGGTGGGGCGGTTCCCCGACCTGCCGGATCCCGTGACATGTCCAGCATATTTGGCCCTTGAAGTGAGGGCCATCTTAGATGAAATATTAACCAATGATTGCTTGGCAGGGGTTGGGCGGTTCCCCAACCTGCCAGGTCTCGTGACGTGTCCTGTCTGGACTATCATGTTTTGAGAAGAAAGCGTGAAAGACCTTGTCTATCAGACCCAGCCCGACTGATCGTGAAGACATGAATGAAAGTATTAAAGAAGAATGCAGGAGCATCACAGGAGAAGAGCTTATCTGAGCCCACGGGGTCCTTTATAAGGAGGCAGTGATTATGCATTGATGCAAACGGAAGACAATATGAGCATCATTAATTGATTTCTGAAAGTGTTTAAGATCGGCCTAAATCGGTTTTTATTGTTTTAGTGCAGCAGGAAGCTAATTTATCTTTTGAATATTCATTCTTTACCTATTGTTTTGGTGCAGGGTTAATCCGACTACATAGGACATCTAACACTATGTCTTGAACAAATGTTGATAGCGTGAATTATTAGTTGGGGAAGAGGAAGAGGTGGTTTCCCGTTGATGCTCTTCATTCCTTGTTTGAGCCCAGCAAAATCTTTTCTGGCAAGCCGTTCTTTACGTTACGTGCCATGATTTCGTATGGATGTTTTCTTTGGGGACAGGCAACCTGTTTCGCTCTCGTCAAACCACACCCCCCTCTCTCTCTCTCTCCTCCACATCACTGCTCATCTTCCGTAAGAAAGCTGCTAACAGCAGCCTAATGTCTTCCTCACAAAATTGCACCACACCGGAGTCTAAAAATCCCCTCTTCTATCCACACACTCTATCTTAACCCAATTTTCAGCAGGTTGTAAGCACCCAATTTTTCTGCTCACCAAATTCCTTGCCACTGTCGTCTTCTTCATTGAAAACTCCCATGTCTCTCCAATAACCTCCGTATTTCCCTGTCGAAGACGTTTCCACTCTCAAAAAGCCTCTTTACGCTCCTGTATCACATTTCACCTCCCCAACCCACCACCTAACACCCATCACCTTTCCTCTCCCACTCACTTGAGTCTGCTGTCAATCCTTCTCCCACATCTCGTACTCCTCTCCCTACTACTCAACAACATCCTCCAACACCTCAAAGAGCAGCTCTAACTTCCTTTCCTCCTTAAGATCCCAAAACTCTCCCCCATCTATCTATGCATGGCTGCATGCGCCCCCTTCTTCTCCCTCGCTCTCGCCTTTGTAACCCACTCATCCTAAACAAGGTAGTGACCCCACTCAGAACCCCATATCTTATCCACATTCACACCCAACCCCCTTCCCCAACACAAAACAAAGTCAGTCCCGACTTTTAAATCCCCCCCCCCCCCTAAAGTTTACTTCAATGCTTCTCTGATCCCAAGATTCGTCGATTCAAAATCGTTAACAACCAGAAAACTCACCACCAATCGCCCATTACGGTTGTCTACCTCCATCATTCTGCAAACCTAGCCTTGAAATCTCTGAACGAAACAACATCATAACCCTCTCCAACCAGCCTGTCATGTCCCACTGCCTATAAATCTACCCAGTCCAACCTTCAAATCCCCCTCCACCACCAAATACACCATGCCCACAGCAAGTTTCCTTCCTCCAATCTCAAATACCATTCAGGTGTTCTCCTTCCCAACCCCCTCCCTCTACCTTTCTTAACAATGATCTCGATTCCCCCTCCCTTATCTCTCCCACTCCTCCCAATCCTACTCCACCCTTCCCACACCGATAGCACCTCCTTATCCCTGAAATGGCTTTCATCTACTGCCACAAACTCAAGAGTCCCACTGACAGTACTACCCTCTCTTGACTCCTCCCACTTTTATTCTAACCCTCCCTCCCCCCCAAGCTAACAATCTTACTCACTCTACGACTATCTTTCCCCAAAACTCGCAACACAATGTTCCTGACCTGTCTTTCCTCCCCCATCCCATCCTCTCTAAAAAGATAGCCCACAACACGTCGATCCGTACCAAACCAGCCACCTGATGTTGTGTCCCATCCATACTCCTCCTCTTCTGAAACACACTCCGCATATATATTTTGATTTTCAGAAGGCTTTTAAATCGGTAATACACCGTAAACTCCTTTTGAAATTGAGTCACTATGGTATTGAGGGAAACCTGCAAAATTGGATTACCGCCTTTCTTTTAAACCATTCCCAGCAGGTCAAAATTGAGAAAACCCTCTCTTCTAGTGTCCAGGTCCCTTGTGGGGTGCCACAGGGATCTGTCCTGGGCCCGCTGCTTTTTGTCATTTACATAAACGATCTGAAGGTTGAAAATGAATCGGTATACGGTGTAAAATTTGCCGATGACATTAAAGCGGGTACCGAGATTGTCCAAGAATCAGACGCACTATCTCTGAATTCCGACATCCAACATATCTCTACTTGGGCCGAAAATTGGCAATTACTTCTTTCTACACCAAAATGTTTTGCATTCCACATCGGGAAGCAGAATACTTGCCATGATTATTTATTGGAAAATGAAGTCCTTGGATTTGCTGAAGAAGTAAAGGATCTTGGCATCTGGTTTTCACGAAATCTAAAGCAGTCATTACATTGTAGGAAAATCACTGCTTTGGCGTTTAAAAGATCGGCCATTGTTCATAAATGTTTTACATCCGGGTGTATCCACACGCTCACCTGGGCCTTCAAGGTCTTCGTGAGACCCTTGCTCGAATATGCTACCCCAGTCTGGTCGCCACATCTGCTGGGTGATATTGACCTACTGGAATCGGTCCAGAGAAAATTCACTAAGCGCCTAAATGGCATGCGAGACATGTCTTATGATGAGAGGCTTTTACAGACCGGCCTTGAGTCACTCGAACTTACTAACTTATAAAATACTTCGTGGTACGCTGAATGTCGATCTACCATTTTTTGAGCCTTTTCAGGCCACATGTCTATGCGCGGTCACAGACGGAAACTTGCAGTACAGCCGGCAAGAACAAGCCTCAGAAAACATTTTTTTGCTGTACGGGTTGTTAGTGCATGGAATGCACTCTCACCTCTGACGGTTGACCAGCACTCGGTACAGGGATTTAAACGTTCGTTGGCCAGAGAAAATCTTCAAATTTTCCTCAAACGTAGTTACTGACTTGGCAAAAATAATAACCACCCTTTTTATGGGCTTATTTGCAAAATCTATTTTTATCTTAGGTGCGGTATAAGCGGCTCAACACCCTTCCGTTGTCCTCCCATGACTCCTGTGGGAAACTTATTATTATTATATTATTATTATATATCCACCACATCTCCAACAGGTACCCACTCGGTCTTCACCAATCTCTCATTGAACGTCCTTACCTCATCAAGAGTCCGATCCCCAACTCCCTCTCTTCTCTGGGACCAAGCACAAGACCAATTTCGCATCACTCCTGTCACTAAATCTCTCCCTCGGGTTAAGCTACATACGCTTCTTTATGCTCTTTCCCCACCTTTCCCATATCATTCATCCCCACATGCACTACAGCTATAATGATTAATGATGTAAGCTATAAAGACTAACGAAGTAACGGATTAATGGGAGCCACGGTAGATTCTTAAGATTTTATGTTGGTGAACACCTACTAGTGGGGCACTTCAGGTGAAAAATCGTTCACTTTTGGAAACAAGAATGAAAATTGGCACATATGATGATGGAAACCCATTGTTTAAAAAAGCCCGTTAGCCACTCGAAAATCCAAGATGGCGGCCAAATACCAAACAAAATGGCCACCAAAAAATGGTTTGCTGCCTGTATCTCCTTAAATATAAATTTTATCAAAAATTGTGTTCAGACTGAAGTTTAGAAGAGTACATTATCTATAGAAAAGAATTCTACGAAATTTTCGGTACATGCAGTGGTTAAGGATATACTGTGTTGAAGAAAGGACCACTTGGCTGCCATCTTGAAAAAATCGCTGCTAGCGTAGTATTTTGTGTTTAGCTCATGGAAAAGTAAAATTTACAACTAGAAAACGTCCGGTGGATATCTTTGTGTCATGTTTACTAACTAATGATACAATGTATGCACTAAACACAAGTTAATTGCTTAAATAAGTAATTGAAAGGATTATTTGGTTATTTTGCACATTGATTACAAATACCATTCATACGGTATAGTCTACCAGCCAAGCTTAAAAATGGGCTCTAGTTTAAAAGTTCCTTGATTGCAGGGTGTCAGGTACACCCCTAGAGATCGTCACTAGGGTGGATGCAGACTCATGAAGTGGTGCAGCTTTCCTGTATAATGTTTTCAAGATGGCGTCGAAAAATGGCGACCAAAAACCCATTTTTTGCTTCTACCACCTAAACCGTTCATCCGATCGATAGTAAACCAGAAACCATTTATGTTTAGAATAAAATTTCCTTCAGAAAATGTTCCATTCATATTTTTCGTAAAAGTAGCCCTTCTGGCCGAAATTCATAATTTAAGTTCTTTTAGACCATTTATAATTGTGCTATACCTAAAACAGTGCATATGTGTATTATAATTCCTGACTTTAAACAGCTGCAATATTGATTCTAATTAAGATCCTTTAACGTAATTGGGCTTAAATGAAATGTAAAAATGTATCTTTTTCCAACAATCGTAATTTAACGATTTATTTTAATTGGGACCTAAACTACGGCAGTTTATGTACTTCATATCGCTTTAATTTTTGCGTTGGTTTACGACAAGTTCCATCTTTAAAATGGTGCGATAGCCGTCCTAATTCAGATAAATGGATGTGATTAGGCTTATATGAAAGATGACGATGTACATTTGGCAACAATGGTAATTAAAACGATTTATTTTAATTAGGAGCTAAGCTACGGCAGTTTATCTACGTTGTAGCGCTTTGATTTTTGTGTCATTTTACGACAAGTTCTATCTTTAAACTGCTGCAGTAGCGCTTCTAATTCAGAAAAATGGATGTTATTAGACTTAGATAAATTATGAAGATATATATTTTCCAATATGGGTAATTAAAATAATTTATTTTAATTGGGAGCTAAGCGACGGTAGTTTAGCTAAGTTGTGGCGCTTTGATTTTTGCAATGTTTTACAGGATGTTCCATCGTTAAACTGCTACAGTGGCCGTTCTAATTCAGATAAATGGATGTAATTAGGCTGAAATAAAAAATGAAGATGTATATGTCTTCATCTAAGCATAATTACATCCATTTACCTGAGTTAGAATGGCTACTGCAGCAGTTTAAAGCTGGAATTTGTCGGAAAACGAAGCAAAAATCGAAGCGATACAACGTGGGCAAACTGCCGTAGCCTATCTGGTAATTAAAATAAATAATTTTAATTACCCTTGTTCGAAAATATATATCTTCATCTTTAACCTATGCCTAATCAGATCTATTTATCAGAATTAGAACGGGTACTGCAGTAGTTTAAAAATGGAACTTGTGGTAAAATGACGCAGAAGTACAGAGCTACAATGTAGAAAAACCGTAGTACGTAGCTTCTAATTAATATAAATTGTTTTAATTACCCTTTTTGGAAAACACACATCTTTATCTTTCATCTAAGCCTAATAATGACATTCATTTGTCTGAATTAGAATGGCTACTGCAGCGGTTTGAAGATGGAACTTGACATACAATGACGCAAAAATCGAAGCAGTACAACGTAGATAAACTCTCATAGCTTAGGTCCTAATTAAAATTAATCGTTTTAATTACCCTTGTTTGAAAATATATATCTTCATCTTTCATCTAAGCCTAATCACATCCATTTATCTGAATTAGGACGGCTACCGCACCACTTTAAAGATGGACCTTGTCGTAAACCAACGCAAAAATCAAAGCGCTGCGACATAGATAAACTGCCGTAGTTTAGGTCCCAATTAAAATAAATCGTTAAAATACCGTTGTTGGAAAACCTACATTTTCACCTTTCATTTAAGCCCAATTACGTTAGTGGATCTTAATTAGAACACTAGGGGAAGCCCGTGCTACGCACGGGTGGTGTTTGATGCACCGTTAAAAACACTGGGACGATTTCCTTCCTCATGTGTTTGTTACGGAATGCGTGTATCCCGTCTATGTGTTTTTGCGTACCCTGGCTAGCAAACGGTGTTTTTCGTTTGCTTCACTCCCTCATTCAACGTATTCCTTGTTCCGGAGTCCGTACACTTACATTTCATATGATTGTTTCCTGCAAAAATGGTTGGAATACGCGTTTGTACATGTGAAATGAATAAATAGGCATTGGAGACATTGTAAGGGAGGATTAAACAAACGAAGCTTCAACAATCAGCCAGAGGGCGAGCGGGCTCATTCTTCCCACGGTAGCAAAGAAAAAGGGCGAGCGACCGACAATGAAAACGGATATGTGCTGTATCAATTACTTGCGGCCGTCTTGTGGCCGTCTCGTTGCCGTCCATCCTACGCGACAACTCGATTAACAAACGAAGCTTCAACAATCAGCAAGAGGGCGAGCCGGCTCATTCAATTGCTTGTGGCCGTCTTGTGGCGGCCGTCTTGTGGCCGTCTCGTTACCGTCCATCCTACGCGACAACTCGATTTTATTAATAAAGATTACTAATATTGCAGCTGTTTAAAATCAGGAATTATAATACACATATGCACTGTTTTAGCTATAGCACATATAAACTGTCTAACAGAACTTAAATTACGAATTTCGGCCAGAAGGGTTACTTTTACGAAAAATATGAATAGAACATTTGCTGAAGGAAATTTTATTCTAAACATAAATGGTTTCCGGTTTACTATCGACCGGACAAACGGTTTAGGCGATAGAAGCCAAAAATTGGTTTTTGGTCGCCATTTTTGGACGCCATCTTGGAAACGTTATATAGGAAAGCTGCACCACTTCATGAGTGTACATCCAGCCTAGTGACGATGTTTAGGGGTGTCCGGAATTTTTACGGAATTTTTCTAGCTTTCGGGTTATACTATCTCGTAAACTAAAGCCCTTTTGAGCTTGACTGGCAGACTATATCGTATGAATGGTATTTGTAACGAATATGCAAAATAACCATATAATCCTTTCAATTACTAATTTTTGCAATTAACCTTTGTTTGGTGCATACGTTGTCACATTAGTTAATAAACATGACACAAAGATATTCACCGAACGTTCTCTAGTTGTAAATTTTACTTCTCCATGAGCTAAACACAAAATACTACGCTAGCGGCGATTTTTTCAAGATGGTCTTCTAGTGGTCTTTTCTT
This sequence comes from Lithobius niger, assembly GCA_023313725.1. Classification (NCBI taxonomy): domain Eukaryota; kingdom Metazoa; phylum Arthropoda; class Chilopoda; order Lithobiomorpha; family Lithobiidae; genus Lithobius; species Lithobius niger. Next base: position 22,218 of record JAHWFP010151388.1, on the reverse strand, counting down.
CAACACAGTATATCTCCTTAACCACTGCATGTTCCGAAAATTTCGTAGAATTCCTTTCTATAGATAACTTAATTTTCTACAATTTCAGTCTGAACACGATTTTTGATAAAATTGATATTTAAGGAGATACAGGCAGTAAACCATTTTTTGGCGGTCATTTTGCTTGGTATTTGGCCGCCATCTTGGATTTTCGCATGGCTAACGGGCTTTTTTGAAACAGTGGGTTTCAATGAGCATATGTGCCAACTTTCATGCTTGTTTCCAAAAGTGGACGATTTTTACGAAAAATGCACTTGTGAGCCCAACTATACCTTTAACAAGGGGTCATTAAACATTTACCTTGTGACTTATTCTTTACTTATATGATGGCTCTTATTTGCAGTGCTGCTGCTAGGGACAACGTAAAAAAGCTGTTATCTTATTCCATCGCTGGGGCCAACTTGGATCAACCTGACTCCACTGGTAGAACAGCACTGCAATTGGTAAGTAAAAATAAAATTAGCCTCATTAATTAAATTCTAGTTCATTATAATTATAATTCATTCTTATTCAATTTGAATTCTAATCATGCGGCTATCGCCACATATGATTGACGTCGTCACTCCAGCAAAACTAAAACAATATCTATGGTACTATTCAATGTATTTCGTCCACATTTGGCCAGATAGTAGATAAGTGTGGAAGATATATTTATACCAAAACTTATGCAATTCTGTGCAAGACGAAAAGTAGGAAGCCACATATAAATTTGACAACTGTTCACTTGTTGTTCTTGTTCTGTCACCGTTCCAGAAAAAATTACTGCACCTACCTAAATGCTGAAACCTTAAGCCTCAACGCCCCCCCCCCCCCCTAAATGCTGAAACCTGATCTAGGCCAGAAATTTCCTTTTCCTTCGTCCTCAAAGAGACCACTTTTTCAATTGGTCGAGCCCTGAACGATCAGTTTTAGTTATCTGTACAGCCGTACCGGCTGTGAAGAATATTACAACGACTTTATTAGATTCAGTGTCAAAATTGTGTTAAATAAAACGGCAAATTACAACATCGTTGCTTCCTTATAGCTAATAGACTTCTTCGACGTAGCTAAATTAAATAATAACATTTGATCGTCGAATTGAAATCCTAAGGATAACAATGCATCCGTAAAAACAAACGCATTTTAATTCGTTTAAAATAGTCTCGTCGCATTGTTGCTTGAGAGAATAGGCTTACCGTCGAACCAGAATCTCCATTATGCCTATCTGCTACTTACGAAACTAAAACTACAGTTTAAAAAATTGGGCCTAAAAAATGAAAATGAGGCCTAAAATCACGTTACCACGGCATCGTCAAGTTACTACGAGTAGCTCCTGGCTTCATCAACAGCGTCTCTTCCGTCACTTCTATACAACCACTGATCGATATAGGCTATGTTGCGCGTTACGTTGTAACACTGTGTGCCCAAAGGCGCACCGTGTTGCAACATTGAATAGACGTACTATGCATTACAAATCTCCGTTAGCTGCTACTTACGAAATTAAAGCTCCAGGTAAGAATTAGGCCTAAAAGTTGACAAATATGCTTAAAATCTAAAATAAGCTTAAAAGGTAATACATTTTCAACCGGAAATTCTGATGGTTACTGCTTTTAGATTATATAATAGGGATAGCTGTTGCAATTCGTACCAGAGGTGTGCACATCACCATTGATAGTGGCAGAACTGTACAGTAGACCGGATGCGATTAGGTAGTCGCTGTAGCCGATTGTTATTGATTTACATTGTAATTATAATTGGGAGCAATTCCAATTGGCAAACGCCAGCTACAAGGCTTAGACTGAAGAATAAAGAAATGCTAAAATGCAAGAAATGTGCAGTGGAATAGTCCGGCAGCTGGCACGAAAACCCAAAATAATAGTCTGCAAAAAATGTTTTTGCGCAGAGATGTTCTACAATATGTCCCTACTCCAAAACATAATGGTGTCACCTTGTCACCCTTGGGGAATTCAAGATGGCGTCCAAAAATGGCTACGAAAAATGGTTTTTTGCTTCCAGCGTCCAAACCGTTCATCTGATTGAAAAATAACTGGTTACCGCTAATTATGTTTAGAATAAAATTTCCTTCAAAAAAGGTTTTATTCATATTTTTGGTAAAATTAATCCTTCTTGCCGAAATTCGTTATTTAAGTTATGTTACACGCATGTTAAATGTTCAATTCCGGACTTCAACAGCTGCAGTACCCGTTCTAATTCGGATAAATAAGCGTGATTAGGCTTAAATGAAAGATGAAGATGTATATCTTCCAACAAGGGTTATTATAGCGATTTAAATTAATTAGGAGCTAAGCTACGGCAGTTTACACACGTTGTAGCACTGTGCTTTTCGCTCTATTTTGCCACGTGTTCCATCTTTAAACTGCTGCACCACCCGTTCTAATTTGGATAAATGTACGTGATTATGCTTAGATGAAAGATGAAGACTTATATTTTCCAACAAGGGTAATTAAAACGATTTATATTAATTAGGAACTAAGCTACAGCAGTTTACCTACGTTGTAGCACTGTGCTTTTCGCTCTAATATGCCACAAGTACCATCTTTAAACAGCTGCAGTATCCGTTTTAAATTGGATAAATGGACGTGACTAGGCTTAGATAAAAGATGAAGATGTATATTTTCCAACAAGGGTAATTAAAGCGATTTACATTAATTAAGAGCTAAGCTACGGCAGTTTGCCTACGTTGTAGCACTGTGCTTTTCGCTTTATTTTACTACATGTTCCATCTTTAAACTGCTGCACCATCCGTTCTAATTCAGATAAATGGACGTGATTAGGCCTAGATGAAAACTGAAGATGTATATTTTCCAACAAAGGTAATTAAAACGATTTATATTAATTACGAACTAAGCTACGGCAGTTTAAAGATGGAACTTGTGGTAAAATAGCACAAAATGCACAGCGTTACACTGTTGAAAAACTATCGTAGCTTACTTCCTAATTGATATAAATCATTTTAATTACCCTTGTTGGAATTAGTCTAAGCCTAATCACGTCGATTTATTCGAATTAGAACGGGTACTGCAGCTGTGTAAAGTCAGGAATTGTATATGTAACATGCGTTAATGGCCGAAAATAATTTCAATAACGAATTTCGATAAGAAGGATTAATTTTACCAAAAATATGAATAGAACCTTTTTTGAAAGAAATTTTATTCTAAACATAATTGGTAACCGGTTATTTTTCAATCGGATGAACGGTTTAGACGCTAGAAGCAAAAAAAAACGTTTTGTTGTTGCCATTTTGTATGCCATCTTGAATTCCCCAAGGGTGCCAAGGTGGCATCATTATGTTTTGGAGTAGGGACATGTTGTAGAACATCTCTGCGCAAAACCATTTTGTGCAAACTGTTTTTTTAGGTTAGGCCAAAAATCAGCATTTGGCAACTGGACTAGAAGCATTATCCTTATTTCAAATTATTTTATTAATACTCGGCGTTTACGAAATGGCTATTTTGTGCTTCTCTACAACAGCACTGGTGGTGCAAAAAGAATCAAATTAAGGGGAAATGAGTTAATTCAGATGATGCTCTCCTTTAATGCCCTGGGATACAAGGACTGAGTAAAAACAGCTCCTCTCTTGAACCATTTGTGTTAAAATTTGTTCCCCAGAGAAACCATCTACCCTGTCTGTGTGAAATTCAGGCAGGGAAACTGATTTCACTTAACAAAACATCTTTTCTATGCTTTCCTATGCTTTTCTGCAAACATCACTGACGGTGCAAAAATAGTCAAATTAATGGAAAATTAGTTAATTCGGCCAGTGCTGTCCTGGGATGCCCTGGGATACAAAGACTGTGTAAAATCGGCTGCTCTCTTGTATCCTATTGCTTTAAAAATTGTTCCACCGTGAAACTATTGACCTTGTTTGGTGAAATTTGGGCAAGGAAACTGATCTCACCTAACAAAACGGCTTTTTAATAATTTCCTACAAAATGCACTTGCGGTGCAAAAGTAGTCAAATTAAGTCTTAAGTGTAATTTTTATTATTCAGACGTCCGGTCCTGGGATGCCCTGGGATACAAAAATGGCACTGAGTAATTTCGTGGGAGCCAGGTAAACCGGCATAAATTTGACTAAGCTCTGCAAGCTATCTGTTGATTTAGTTAGTGCTGTCCTGAGATTATCAATGCCCTGGATACATAATTCCCTGGGATGCGCCAGTTTGTGGGAACCTGCTAGACTGGTGGAATTTTATGCTGGGTAACTGTAGTGAACTATACCAGGTGTCCCAAGAGTCAGGGGTCAACCCAATAACTTCATCACCATTCCCATTTGATATTTCAAAGTTAGGTTCACCAGGGATGCCCCACGAGTGGTGGTGGGGGGGGGGGGGAGGGGCACCACCTGCCCTACCTCATAAATGGGTTGGATCCTTCAAGAACGTAGCAACTAAACGGTTTCATTCATCTACGACGGGTGGCAAACGTTATTGGGGTGATCCCTGACTTTGGGACACCCGGTATATCGGAGAAGAAAAAATGGTACAATTCGACAGAAGTCCCTAAAATGAAAGACAGAAATAACGTACCTATAGTAACACGTAGTGAACATTTAGGGACCTAATGACAAATAAAACAAACTCGCAAAACTCCAAACTTGCCAGCATGGAAATTGATTTAAAAAAAATACAACAAAATATTAGAATTAGAAATACATTTAAACTGGGACTTGAAAGAGCATGTATTGAAACTAACAGTAAAACTGCGACAGATGATACCAAAACTGTGCAATGTATAGTTTAGGTAACAAAAACAAAACAAAATATTATAATGATGCTTGAATCGCGATACGGTATTAAAATATATGGTTCGCAGCAGAGTATGTAATACATGCACTGCCAAGAGTACAAAATAAACTAATAAAAGTATTATTTGGAAATGAAGATGGAAGAATAAACAATGTATAAATTAATAATAAAATACTTGAAATTAAAGATTTGCGAAGTTATGTAGTAATCGTCAAGAAAATTATTGCACAAATACACATAAAAATTATGATACAACAAAAAGCACACGATTAAGACCAATATCATAAAAGTATAAGCTGCCACAGTGGAATGCTGTATACGGAACAAGAAATAAAAATTACTATGTACGACATCACACATATTAATGTATTTAATAAATTAGAAAAAATCTGCTACATTTCCAAAGTAAACTTGAATTGAAAAAAAAAATTAATAGAAGAATTTGTAAGCTACCATAAAGCTGAATCATACTGATAACCATAAAGCATCTGTAAATAGTGTATCTCGTTGTATACGTTATTTAAAATAATGTAAACTATTGTTATTGTGGCTCAAACAACTTTGTCCGCCAAATACTTCAAGCATTGTAGGCAGTAAAAACACCAACAGCCATTTCACTGTTAGGACTGTTTCCCATTGCTAAAATGGAAGCAGGATATGACGTGGAAGTGCAAGAGGACATCAATAAGCATCGATGCTGGGATCACTCTATAAATTGTATGTCGCAAACTTTTCAGTTTCATCGATTTCACAATTCTTTGGTTTCTGTGGCATATCGAAATTGCTACAGGGCACTGGGTGTCATCACTACTTACATGAAAAGTATGTCCCTGGTGAAGGATTGCTCACATAACCAGTGATTGTGGACTAAGCCATGCCCTCATCCAACCCCTCGATCGGTGAACAAACAAAAAAAAGAACTGTCACAATGTGTTCGCTGAGCTTACAAGCCAAATCGTAGCTGAACGAGATGTTAGCAGACGGTGACTCTCCATGCTCGAGTCCTGGCTTGGTCATGTTACCTCGGTCTCATTTTGGGCAGGAATAGCAAGGAAGAGCGGTCGGCATGCAATTCGTCATCACCACCAACCAAGAAGTTGTGATGAGATTGAAATTAACCACGCTGAATTGCCCGATTACAGCGGGAACCGAGTTATTCCGTGGCCAAAGTACCCAAGTCGAGGAGAGATTTCCCACAGCTAAATACTGATTTTTATGTGAAAACTATAAACGACACTAACTTGTATTGTGTACTATTCAAGAAAATATTTGAATTTAATTAGTTTAATTTATATTTTCAGGCTGTCCTCAATAGCAACATTAAAAGCATTGAATTCTTACTGGAAAGAGGTGCTAACAAACATAGCCAAGATTGGTTGGGAAATAGTGCCACTAGTATTGCATCCAAAGTTGACAAGGCTCGAACAATATTAAATTTATTGAATAAAACAGAACCCGCAACGTTCATCTGATAAAGGCTAATTGTTAGCATAGCAACTTTAAGTGCTTTGTGACGGTGGAACTGCACATCTGAACTGCTCATCATGCACCGAGACGAATCGCCAATGTTGGATTGCTCTTCTGAATTGTGTGTCGCCAAAAAGACAATTAATAAATATATTTAGGTCGTTGTTGCCTGTGCAGGTTCTTGTTGAAAACAATAATTATTTTAAACCTGGTGACACAGAATCAAAAATAGTGATGGGGCCAACTGAAGAAGAATGACCACCCATCAGGAAGTTACTAAAACTTAGTGCAACTTCAAGCAAAATTATTTATATTTACGCAGCAAATACAGGATGTAGCTGAAAGGTCTGGCCAAACTTTCCCCAGAGGCACTTTTCGTAGCATTACGGAAGGTACGGACAATCGGTCAAAGTGTCGGGGCTCAAAAACTAGCCGTCTAAACATCATGAAACTCGGTGTCAGGCTAGCCCTCGTACCCCGGCACATTTTAAGCCCAGAGTGTAGTCCACGATCAAAAATAAGACTAACAAGTCGTATAAACGTGGGTCTGGAAATACACCCGTCTTTAGTTCAGCCCCCCCAAAAGTTAGGGATAAAAAGGTGAAATCTTGCACAACTTTGCACCTAAGCCTTCCAAATCAGTACAGGTTAGTACATCATTTTTGCAATTACAGTGTTTTAAGAATGTTATTATGAGGTTTCGAAATGTTGTGGATGGGACAGTACGTGGTGGGGGGGGGGGACTTCGTTGGTCTTTATGGTCTTTACTGAAACAAACGTTACATCTCCAATTACAACTGGTACCGTAACTAAAAGGTTTGGCCAAACCTTAATAACGTATCCGAGTAATCATCAAAACAAGATAAACGGCCAAGGAAAGCCTTACGTGTTCACGTTTCACAACTCCAACAAGCCTTTCTGTCTAGCTTTCGTGCAAAGCAGTTGTTGTGGGCAGAAATAACAATGAAAACAGTACTTCATGGATACTCAGCAGCAGTGCTGGAGCAAGCGGGGGGCGAAGGGGGCGACCGCCCCGGGCGCCGAAAGGGAAAGGGCCCTGAAAATGCTGCTCCCCCCCCCCCTTGTCTTGAAAGGTTAATTTTAACCTTGAAAAGGTCTTGAAAAGGTCTTGCCTTGAAAAGGTCTTGAAAAATTAATTTGTCAGTTGCAGCCATAGTTTATGACAAGGGCACCCTCTAACTGGCAAGAAAACTAACAAGAACATGAATTTGGTAACAAATGCTTAATTTACGGTCCGATATTTGGGACTTGTTCACAATAAAAATGTTAAAACACCAGAAAAAGTTAGAGCTGCCCAAATTGTGGGCTTCACACAGCCGCCTTGCTGGAAATCATCCATATGGCAGCTGTATGAAGTCCACAATTTGTGGCAGCTCCCAACTTTTTTAATATTTTAAAATTTTTATTGTGAATAAGACCCAAATTCTGGGCTGAAAATTAAATATTTGTCGCCGATTCATGTTCGTGTTAGTTTTCTTGGAATTAAATACAATTGCAATCCTTCAAATGTTGACAAATATTTTTGTCTCATGGCTTCCTACCTCACCCCATCATGTCAGATTCGTGTGTTTTGAGTGTGTTGGCATTATCTATGTGGCACCATGATGGGTTCATTTTTGACTAGATTTAGGAAGGGGAAAGGGGAGGTTGCAATCCATTGTGTCATAGCGATAAAGCGCGGCGCTCAATGCGCTAGTGGCCCCGGGCGCTCAAACGTGTTGCTCCGGCACTGCTCAGCAGTATTACCGGCCTTGCTGGTAAACATTGATAACCCGGTGGTCATTGATATACCCATTGTCTTTGACCACCCGGACCACTGCACTGTGAGTGAGGTTGGCACTAATGACCTAGCTGTCGACGCACCATTAAGCCTCAACCCACCCAATGTCTTTGAACTTGTTCGCCAGTTGATGGCAAGACGAACCCATGCCTGTGTTGGACCGCATGGTGGACACATTGAGCAACTTTTGTAGCCATAAAAGGCGCAAACCCACAAATTTCTCTTTTCTAATGAAGACGATACCAAATTGGAATTTCTTGAGCTCTGCATGGTGGCGCAACGTTCGTTTCAGTAAAGCTACTAAAAAAACCCTCCCCCCCCCCCCCTCCCCCACTTCCAAATGGCCCCATCCACAGAGTTGTGAGACTTAAAACTAACCTTTACATTATAAAGTAATGAAATTGCAAGAATGGATGTGCCAATTGTAGTGGTTTGGAAGGATTAGATGGGAAGTTAGGGGGAAATTTCAACGTTTAACTTTAACTTTCGGGGGGGGCTATAACTAAAGATAGGTGGAGTTCTGGACCCATGTTCATAGGACTTTTCATTCTTATTTTTAATCATCGACTGATCAAAGGTTTGGTGAGACCTTTCAGTTACACCCTGTATAATAGAAACAGGGCAACCTCGTTCTAAATGCTAAATAGTGTATAACAGCGAGCAATAAAGAGCAATACTGGTGCCAACACTTAAAACTTGTAACATCCAACCTGGACCCAAGTAGGTGTTGTTATTTTTAAATTTGCACCATGGTATTTGTGTGAAGGGTTATTTCTGGTCATAGATGATGCTTCCATAACTAACTCGCATCATAGAAAACCTTGGCTGCTCCGTTAAACAAAGATCTTATAAATAATACTGGGTTCTGAAAGATACGTTTAAGGTTGTAAATTTCACCACCATTACAAAACGAACTGGGAACCTTCAAAGTATTGTGTACAACAGTAGTAGAATTCACTCTGTATTTTTTTTTATTAGGCAAGTGACTGGTTCACCTGCTTTCTAGTTTTCATCACATTTTGTTCATTAATGGATGTGTTGTTTGGTACTTTTAAAGCCTGTTGTTTTATTTGGTAAATAAACAATTGTGACTGTTTCATTCTAGTAATAACTTTCTTGTACAAGTTTCAGGCAAAATCTCTACATGTTGCTTCTGGGTAGGCAAGGTACCCAAAATTGTGGAGAAGTTCATATCATTTGATGCTCAATGTTATTATTAGTTAATATTTAATCGTCTAGGTTTTACAAACTTTGCAATTCATTTTAAATCATATTAATCTACGATTACTATGTCTGCACCCTGGATGTACTACTACCAAATCGTCAAAAACTAATAATTATTAGTAATAAAAAACGTTTAAGCGTATAAAATACGGATGTAAGCCTTAACCCTTTAACTGCTGAATTAATTTTCTATCTCCACAAAAGTAGGGGTAACCTGGACAAGCTCGAACTAGCAACCTGGAGGAGCTCTTTAACTTCAGGCACACACCTCTACCAACTCGGCCACGGCCGTCTCTTGAGTCGGCTTGTTAAGGGAACCTAGTATTGTTGTCGTTTCTCCATTGTTGGCCATCTCGTGCATAATTTGGACTCTTGTTTTTAGGACTCAAAGCTCTGCTTGTGTTTTTGGCTAGTATACTCGTCGCCCGCACTTTAAGGGTTAAAAAACTTAAAGCCCTAAAGGATCAGATATAAAAAAAAAAGATATGTAAGCCATCCGCGTCGCACTAATGCGTGTAAAAGAATCTCCAGCATCCCAAAAATCAAGCTGGAGATTCTTTTACATGTATTAGTGCGACGGTGATGGTTTACATGTCTTTTTTAAATATCTGATCCTTTAGGGCTTTAAGGTTTTTAAGGCATACATACGTATTTTATACGCTTAAGCGTTTTTTATTAATACTAATATCCATTTTTTTTTCTTGTTTCAGCAAGAATAACACAGAAAAGAATACTGTAATCACCTTAAAATAACTGTTATAAGAGAGCCTTTTTATACTCAATTTTAAGCTATAAAAATTGAAAATCGGTTCTTTGGTTCGATCTTGAGGTGAGAGCAAAATTTTCCGAATAAGAATAACAATAATTGTAGTCACATTAAAATAGCGTTCAAAAGGCCATAGGCCTTCTTCATACCTATGTTTTAAACTTTAAAAACTTGAACTCGGTTCATTCGTTCGATCTCTAGGTGTAGTATAGCTGTTAAGGGCCAGAATTTGGGCTAATTATGAACATAGAGCTAAAAGCCATGAAATTTGGTACACAAGTAAATTCTTGGCTTATAAATCGAGCTAGCGATGGAATCCCTCGATTACCCTCTAATGCCCCTTCCTGTCCCCTACGGCACTCACCGAGGTTATTGATCAACAAATTCTTGCTGATCATGCTAAAACATGAATTAGTACATAACTCATTCTTAGCAGTACAAGTGGAACTATAATTTTTGGATCATCAGCCTCATGGAGAGGACACGGGGAAGCACCGGACGGTGGGTCTATCTCGTAGGGGTTCCGTATGTAGTTTGATTTCTACTGCAACAATGCACGTTTTTTGGTACGTTCAGCAAGAATTTGTTGGTCATGGGGGTGCGCAGGAGAGGGGAATGCTGGGGAGGCTGTGGTGGTATTGCATGGGGAATGGGGAACCATGGCTGGTTCAATTTCTACTGCTAGGAATGACTGGTGTACCACAATGCATGTTTCCAGTACGATCAACAAGAATTTTTCGGGCATCAACCTCGCGGAGTGGGATAGGTGGCAAGCGCCGAGAGGCCTTGAAGGATTTTGCAGGAGTTCCATAGCTAGTTTAATTTCTACTGGTAACAATGACTTGTGTCCCAAATTTCGTTCTTATACACTACCTGCAAGAATTTGTTGGTCAGGCCTCTCAGTGCTTCCTCCATATCCCTCTCAATGAGGTTGATACTCGAAAACTTCATGGAACAGGGGGAAGGAGGTGGTTGTGGTGCTGGTGCCTTGTAGATTATCTCGAAGGGGTTCCATAGCTAGTTCATTATGTACTACTATGAACGACTTGTGTACCAAGTTTCATGTTTGTGCCTCGATCTGCAATAATTTGTTGTGTTGCCACAGGGATGGGGAGGGTGAGCAGACGTGGGGGAGGGGGAGGGAGCTTGGGAATATTTCATGGTAATTCCATGGCTGGTTCGACGTGTACTGCTAAGAATGACTTGTATGCCACAATTCAAGCGTTTCGCTCGATCTGCAGTAATCTGTTGGTCAAGCATCCGGGAAGGGGCACAGGGAAGCACTGGGGGACCCTTGGCGAATTTCGTGTGGGGTTCCGTGCATGGTTGGTTTGATTTGTAATGCTAAGAACTGCTTGTGTGCGAAATTTCCTGCTTTTAGCTCGATTTGCAAGGATTTGTTGGTCAAACCTCAATGAGGGAAGCACGGGGGGGGGGGGTATTTCAAGGGGGTTCCATAGCTTGTTCGATATCTACTGCTAAGAATTACTTGTGTACCACATTTCAAGCTTTTACCTCGAGTTTCAAAAATTTGTTGTCCAACCTCAGTGAGGGGGTAACACAGGGGGGCGCCGTTTGGGGGTATTTCATGGAGGTTCCATGGTTGGTTTCATTTGTGATGCTAAGAATGGCTTGTGTGCCCAAATATCATGCTTTTAGCTCGATCTGAAAAAATTTGTTGGTCAAACCTCAATGAGGGAGGCACAGGGGGGCTCTAGGGGGCCTTTGGGGGTATATCATGGGGGTTCCATGGCTGATTCGCTTTATGCTGCTAAGAATGACTTGTGTACCAAATTTCACGTATTTAGCATGATCTGCAAAAATTTGTTGCCTAAGCCTCAGAGAGGGGGAGGTGCTGGCACCCTTGGGGATATTTCATGGGGGGGGGGGGGGAGAGAACCATGGCTGGTTCGATTTATACTGCTAAGAAAGACTTGTATACCAAATTTCATGCGTTTAGCAGGATTTGCAAGAATTTGTGTACTCCACCTAATGATTTCTGCCCAGTGCTCTTCAATAATAAATGCTCTGCCGACGAGAATACTGCAGTAACATGAAAATCGCGTTCAAAAGGTCCTGGTCGATGTTAATACCTACATTTTAAGCTATAGAAATTGAAAATCGGTTCATTGGTTCGATCTCTAGGTGAGAGCAAAGTTTCTAGCCCATTTAATTTCCGTCACAAGAATATTGTAGTTACATTAAAATATCATGCGAAAGGCCCTAGGCCTTGTCCATACCTACGTTTTAAGCTATAGAACTCGGTTCAGTGGTTCGACCTCCAGGTGAGGACAAAAGAGTCCTAATACCAACAAGAACAAGAAATGGCCGTACTGTGGAAGCCGAGCGGTTCGATTGTTGTCATTAAGATGTGCAATGCAGTGAAATAATTACGACACGACCCCATATACCGAATTTCGTTGCTCTATGTAAATTCTGGGTGAACTATAGGATTTCAAAGTTTGACGTTTAACATGGAAGTTCATGTTGAGGTTGATCTTCCCTGCCATGTACTTTATCAAGCAGTCGACACAATGTAATTCTTCGATAGCAGTAGGCAGCGTGAGTGTGAGTGGCCTATCGTGCCATCACTATGTTAGGTAGTAGTAAAGGACAGAATAAAATAGAAATGTCTACAGTAAAGCAAAATTCAATCAACACAGCCTCATGACCAGTATTTAATGGCAAAGCTGCACAAATCTGCATTAACACTCGTCACGCACAAATGAGGCCAGGCTATCACGTTCAGTTTGCCTTAATCTGTGCTATGTCTTTCTTAAAGTGTCACAGAGAAGGTAATCAGCTTGCCATTGCCTTGGCTGACTGCACTTTAGTACAACAATGACGTTGGATTATTGAGGTTGATGACAAACTGCTTTTACCAAACAAAAATCTTTAGCTTGTTGTGTACTATACTAAGGGATTTAAAAAGAAATTGCCTTTGTATCAGTTATTTCGAGCTAGCAAGTTAGGTTTCTTACAAAACATGTTGGGATGGCAACTGAACGCCCATGATCCCCAACACGTTCCACCCTCTAGCGACCAGGAGTGCCGCATGTGTGCTGATGGAAGGCCATGTGGCCAACTTCCGGAGGAGAACCCAGGTTTCTCGATGGCATGGCTTCCCCATGACCAGTCGAGCTCATGTATGTGTAAGCCAATAAATGGTTTCAAATGTGCAATCAGCTCCCAATTCGATCTATTCGGGTGGGAGCGATCCGGTGCAAGATGGACTAAGATGCCATGAACCCAAATAATTGGCGCCCTTCAGTATGGATTCAAAGAAAACATCGAACATTCAGTGGTGACCCATGAACTTTGACATTGACATTAACAAACAAAAATCTTTAGCGTGTTGCGTACCATACTAAGGGATTTAAAAAGAAATTGCTTTTGTATCAATTATTTCAAGCTAGGAAGTTAGTTCTTACAAAACAAATCGTTGAATTAAGGAAAGTAGTTTTTTTTCTGTGTAGCTCCACCAACACACAAGAAATTGAAGCCCATCTCACAGAAGCATCAATCGTTACTGCATTGTTAAAGAACTAGTGCAGTTTTGGATTTTCCGATAAAATATTTTTTACAGCATTTCCATCCAGTACACCTATGAGCTTCAAAATAATGTTGCTCTCCCCTTAGACATCCTGATGCACCACAAAAATGGTGTGTACTGAACTCAACATTATCACAAACCAACCCTGACGACCACTTGTATCCTGTACTCTATCCAAAAAGCATTCTTTTGGGCACCCTCCAATTAAAAAATCTATCGCAGTATCCTTCATTGAAAATGATTGCTGACCAACTCCATGAGGTCCACCATATAACTCTCATGCCGATTGTTGCATGTAAAAGATCCTAGGAATTTCCAATTGGAATTCTTACCTTTCAAAATGGTTCCTTTCGCCTTCTGGTGCCAGCTACGGGTTCTGCTTCTAAAAGACCGTATCCCAGTAGTGCTAGCTCTCTTACCACATACACTTGGTTCTAAATTCTGGTTTGTCCCAATCGACGCTATGGACTTTTACTCAAAGGTTGAATCCCAGCGACATACATACCGTTTATACCTTCCCTGTACTGCAACAATCTGCGGAGCCCCTATATTGGTAAGATTAGTTGCCCGACTGCCTTGTGGCTTTCTGACCGTGCCAAGGACCTCAAGGTTAAAGCATCAACAAGTTCTACTGCCCGCCACTACAAGCCAGGTTCCCAACTGGATCTATTACGCTGGTCACCCCATACCCTTAAACAGTATTAAACAGTAGTATTATGTCCCTGGATTAATTTGAATGTGTGGGGTTGCTTCCACTAAAATGGATGCATGCACCTGATAGCCTGTTTTGCAGGAACTTTGGTACGAACTACCTTCTGCTGTTGTTTGATTACTTGTGTTGTGTAGTGTTACTCTTGTTGTTTTCATTTTTCACAGTGGTTTATTTCCTTGAAAACGTTCGCCTTCTCCTAGTGAAAGAAAATTGGATGTCATAAAGGTCATGTTTGATGTCTTGTAGGTTATAATGGAAAGAGGAATGTAAAGGAAATCCTCTACCCTCTATTCTTTCATAATTTACAGAGATTTGTATTTGTTAATCTCCAACCAACAGAGGTTGTTACAAGCGAAGTTTTTTCATTGCCTTGCAGATAACATCACAGACTGTTTTGCAAGTCGACTGACAAGCAGTCTTAGAGATCCCGGAAGCACATGATGAAGCCAAGACTCTGAACATGTCTTATTGGCGAAGATTCAGTTCTGTGGGCTGTGTGGTTTTCATATGCATAGCGGACAACAACACCTGATGCGATGTGCGACCTCTGTCGATGAGATCGGTTCAAAAGTCAAGCAGAAAGGTCTCTTAAAGTTCTTGGAGCTCCCCATGAACCTAATTCCAGGTCCATGCCAGTTTGTCAGCAGATGGAAACTGGCCACTTTAGGATCTTTCTAGCTGTTTTTAGTCATGACATTCTGCCTCTGAGAGGAACCTCTTAGATCAACAAGTTGCATGGCAGTCTTTAAAAGCAGTAGGGCACTGCTCTCGTCCTGTGTCGTATTTTCTATCAGGGAGGGCTCCCATAGTTTCTGGCATTTATCTTACTCTGGCAAGAGAGCGATGTGACCTTCAACCAGTCTTTACACTCTTTAGAACTTTATTTCCTAAAGCCAAGGCTGTGAAACTCTCATTGAAAAGACGCGGTAGCAAGAGCAAAAGGAAAGATGGTCTTTGGGTCCAAATGAAGGCATAGGGAGGACCTGCTTCCCAGCCCGGAGGGAAGAATTTACATCTGATCCTGAGAGCCCTCCAGCTTACAGCTGGACATTCAAAACATCAAACTTGGAGTGTTAAGAGTTCTCCCATAAGTGGAAGAAAGGTGCGCAGAGCCCAAGCGCATCATCTAAGAAGGAGCCCTTCTAATCCGTAGGAAGGCGCTGTACTGAGAAGTTCGAATGGTGGAGGGTATAAGACGGGACGAGCCACCAGTCGATTCCATACTGGCAGAAAGTGCCTAATCCTGAAGCTCTGTACCCCCAAGGACAGACTAAGATTAGAAATACCGAATCTAATAAGATTCCCTCACATCCCGAGAGCATTAGCACTGAATCTGTCACGATCTAAAATCTTAGATGGCAGTAGAGGAAAGATCGTTCCCTAAGAGCATTTCGAGCAAGTGCCAGTCTAGTCTCACCAGACCACAGGTGTCTACTTTCTCAGCACTGCCTTTTTCTGACCATTCGCGCTAGTCAGCTTAAACCCGCTGCATGCCCGCTGTAGTTGTTGGCGAAGGACGACAGTCGGTGAAAGATGACAGGCCGTGAAGGCAGACAGTTTTGTTGGAAGGACGACAATCTCGAAGAGCTTCAAGCGACACGAGAGCTGCAAATGACCGTGAGCGGAGGACGATGGTCTGAAAGAGTTTCAAATGGAGGGCGACGAAGGACGGCAGTCTTGAAGCTGCAAACACCGGGCAGCGAGGGATGACGGTTTGGTGCGCATGACGGTCAACGAAGGACGACGGGTGGCAAAGCGCGACAGCGACAAAGGATTGACAAAAAGGAGAGAGCTAAGCAGAGCGTCGTTGTAACCAATGCTGTCGCGATGAAGGACCAGAAGGAAGTTGGAAAAAGCGAAAGCGTGTCTGCACATGGCGGTTGCATGGGAAGACAAAATACTGAAGTCCGGCCAGTCGATTGGGTGAAAACAGCAAATCGGCGTAAGGCATTGGTGAAGTCCAAGATGGGTCCGTTTAGAGCGGTTGGACGATCAAGCTGCCGAAAGATCAAGAGGATAACAATCAGCATTCGAGGTCATATTACTTGACTTTCATTTTTTGGCCATGCGAAGGACGGATGGACGATTTTGTGGCTGTGCCGCCAGCAACAGAGGACACAGAATCAGTAATTGGTGGGGTCGGTGAACTGCGGCGAAGGGGGCAGCCCTGCAGAGGAAGCCGTGTCGAGGAGAAATGCCAGAGACGAAGGAGGTGGGCCGACAGCAATGTCCGGGTCAGCAGGCAGAAGGCTGGCGGCCGAAGGAGATCTGTGAGGGGAAGCATCTTTCGGCTTGCCTTAGTGCTTGCCATTGCTGTAAAGAAGTCTTCAGCTGCGAAGGGTCTTTCAGAACATGAAGGACAACAACTGTGAAGGTGGTGTTCGCGAAGAAGGTGACGATCGAAAAAAGCTTCGTCATCGTTCCGAAAGCTGGTCTGGTCGGTGGCATGGTAGTGAGCAGGACGAGAAGACCGAAAGAGCTGGCATGGCCGATGGTCAGACAGCTGAAGAACGGGAGAAATACTGATGACAACATCGGTGACAACAAGGTGGGGCCGTGTGATGGTTTTGCTTGTTTCCGTCGGCTTGCATTCAGTCAGTCGTGATGGAACGAAAGGGCAAACCAGGCTGGGAAGCAGGAGGCGAGGACGACGGGCCGGCAACAGCAGCAGGCCTGGCAGACGAGCGGACGAGAGGCCGGGTTAATGATGAGCAGACAGCGGCGATGCTTGACGTGAAAGCCGAGCCTTGCGAGGAGGCCAGTGACGATGATCACATGACGAACACGGCAAGACAAACGTGTAGCGGACGAAGGTCCGGTAAATGAATTTGACGGGCCGGCGTCAACAGCAGGCAAGAGGCTGACGTGCTGGCTGGAGAAGGAGGGTCACTTTCGGGGCACCGTTGGATCATGCCATCATACGGTCTTGCCATCGACGAGCGGGCTTGCTTCTGCTGACGGTCGGAGGGGGCAGTCTTTAGGAAAAACGAAGGACAACTGCAATTAAAGAACGTAAATAAATTATCAACATCTAATTGATGGTCGACGTCTAAATTATGCTGCAGTTGATGGTAGTATGGATGAAAGACACGGTGATCCACAAAATAAGCGGTGGCAAGCGATAGAAGCCGATGCATGCGGGGACGCCGGGAGACACGATCTTTCGGATTTATCACGGCAAGAGTTGCTGTGCGGTCGAAGGTCTGGGCGAAAGAGGAGATGACTGGCCGACGACGACAGCACAGTAGCGGGCGATGGGCTGGCAGGTGGCAAGTTTTTTCCCTTGTAGAGATAAAAAAGATGGCTTTCAGCCGCCATTCAACACTTTTATAGGGAGGAGTGTGCTCGCGCATGTGTACCTGAGTTACACAACTGGACATCTCTGAAAAACTAAAAATCCTCTAGGGAAAGACAGCCGTCTGGAAAGGAATGCAAAAATTAACAGTTAGTGTATATTTTCAAACGGCCCTTAGAAACCATGTTTAGCAGAAGACGAGATGCCCAAGCAAAACTGTCCTTTTGGATCGAGAAGGCTTGTTTTGTGAGATTGCGAAAATCTTCTATCAGGGGGTGATCGGCCATGTCAAGTGTTTCAGCAATGAGTGTTAAAAGCATTCTCAGCATGTTAACTTGCACGTAGACAGCATAAAAGAATGGCCTCATCTTCTTCATGGTAAGAAGTTGGGATCAAAATGAGCCGAGGCTAGAATGACCTTACAGCAATGTACCATGCAGTTAACCACTCGTCTGGCTGCATCTCTCGAGAAGACAGACACATTTTCATGCTTCTTAATTGCTCTCTCCCTGGGGCAAGTAGGATCTGTTGTGGCTTCCAAATACGCCGACATGGAGGTGTACAAGAGGTAGGGATAGTCCGATATTGATATCGGTATAATCTGTATTTATCGGCGTTTTTGCCGTATCGGTATCGGACCACTATAAGTCTTCCGATACAGATGCTAAGAATCGCAACTGTCTTCCCTGCAAAACTGACACCAAGCGCGGCAAAAGCAATAACCAAGTGAGAAAAGCAAAGCTATTTGCTCAGTTTGTAATGAAAATGTAGCAGGTGACAGTTCCAATGCTCTAAGTTTTATAACAACCAACTAAAATCTAACTGAGAAGATGAATGTACTGAAGCCATAAGTAGGAATAAAAGTAAAAATGCCGTTATTGCTGTCCAGAACTTTTTGGATAATCTCAACAGTTGAAACTTGACATTTTCAAACAGTTGGAACCCATGCAAAACCAAAAAACCGAAGTTTCATTTTTTGGTATGAAATTTAATCTTTTAGTCGTGATTTTTTATTATTATTATCGGTTTCGTATTGTATCGGATCGGTTTACCCTTCATCGGTATCGTATCATATCGGTAAAAAGTCATATCGGCCGATCCCCAACAAGAGATCGGAATGTGATGCCGCTCTGATTCCCATCCATTGGATGATTCCCAAGCTTTCCAAGTTTCAATAAGCTATTACAAGCTGTTTGGGGATCTTTAGGTTGGCAAACTGGGCAGGGCCTGCAGCTTTCCCTCTAACATTGAAGGAAAAACAGTTCGATCCTACAGCAGAAGGGCCGACAGGTCCATCGAATTCCAATGGGTCTTTCTATGCAAGAGACAACCATGTATCAGATAAACAACGTACTGTGGACTATACAAACCTTTCTTTACTGGAGTTTGCTTGTCACGGTTGGCAAACGAAGTGTCTGTCTAAAGTCCGCTATTCTTAGAAGTGCTGGAAGATCCTTCGGGAGGACGAAAACAAAAGTGTGTCAGCACATTGTCTGTGGGTAAAAGTCTAAATTGATACACCCTGTCCCTGGTGTCGGAAGTAATGGAAACGTTGTCTCGTTCATCCTCAGGCTCCGAAAATGTAACGCAATTTTCTTGATCCATTCTTTGAAGAAGTTTGCTTTGATCAAAAGGAGACTTCAAATGGCACTGGCTGTGCAAGAAGTCTGTCAGACGAAGGGCAAGTGGTGTAAGGCTGATGAAGGGGGTTCAACGATAGACGAAAGCCCAATGAAGAGAACAAAGAGCGTGTAGGTAGTGAGACGCGACCGAGTGGTGACCGATGAGTAGGCCGTGAGGTATTGTCCATTTGAACTTCAGCGCAAATTCAAGGGTTGCGGAGAAGATGCTTCCACAGGCGGGAATGAAGGGAGAAGCATTGGGGCTCCGGTAGATAAAGGGATCCTAGAAGACGCAGGGGCTTGAGCTAACGAAGGGATTCAGTTTGCCAAATGGGACGCTGAGGGAATGGAGGCTGAAGAAGAGCTGGAGACGGTGCTATCAAACTTACAGTGAGGAGCATCTTCGAACTGGTCCGCTGGTGGATGGTGAAAAGCGGTGGGACAATCCAACACCTCAAGAGAGAGCGGGAGGGACCCAGACGAAGGGAACGCTTGTCAGCGATGCATTTGGGCGAGAAGTCGATAGACGATCTGAAGCTTGTTTAGAAAAAGAAGACCTTCTTTCTTTTTTGAAAATGTCACATTGCCTATTACGAAAATTCATTTTCAAAGTTGAAAAGTCACCTTACACCAGGACTGCTGACTATCGAAAATTTGCTGAAATATTTGTTATTTCGTGTGATTGTGAAAATAAGCGTGATATAAGGTGACTTTTCAACCTTCTTTTTTTTTCGAGGAATGTTTTGAAGAATGCTGCTTCTTTTTCTTGAGACTTCCTGCGACGTTTCTTGTGTTAGCTGTCTGAACTGACTGATCGAAGTCCGACGAGATGCGGAGCAGCATATGCTGGATAGACTGATCAACAACGGCGGACTTGGAAAGTTGAAAATAATCATCTTCCAGTGGGAAACACTGCTTCCTTTGCTTGTCGAGTTAAAACAGAACCCTCGGGAACGGTGACAGGAGTCCTGTCCAAGCAAATGGGAGTGCTTATTCCAGGCAACGGAAAGTTCTATCACCTAATATTTAAATAGAACTTTTACTGTTGGTTCTGCGTGTGTGATAAAGTGTATTATTTCCCTCTGATGTCTATAATTTACTCTGTAAACGCCGGTTATCGGTATTTTCCTAACTCGTCAATGCGAGTTTGCGGATTTAACGAGAGAAACACTGCACATGGGGAAGATAACAAGAGAGGGTCTCCAGGCTCAGCCTACTGGCTGAGTGCGTCAATGGCTGTTAAGTCGCTATCGTTAAGTATGCTATGCCAAGAAAGGGACGGTCCGATGGCGGGAGTCAGGGAATAAGCTATGGTCGTAAAACTCACTGAAATTATGTAAATTTGAATTTCTGGTTTGAGAGGCATTAGTTTTCCGAATAAAACGAGGTTTTAACCTCTTAAAATAGTTTTTACTTAGCCTAAAATACTAACCTGTATTTTATATATGCTTTACAATATTGGAAATGCTACCCGTCCCAAACATGAATTTAATACACTCTGGGTCCTTGCAACGGCGCTCCCCGGGGCCCATGTCCACCGCAAGGTGGCGCCCCATTCCCGCTACTCCACACAGTTTGTCTCCCCGTAAACGGTTCGACGCGGGAGGAGGGTGGGTTCCCACAGGTAAGTATTTTAGGCTAAGTAAAAACTATTTTTAGAGGTTAAAACCTTGTTTTTACTACTAGCCTAAAATACTTACCTGTATTTTATATATGCTGACTTTGTCCTACTTGAACGAAGGCGTTGAACCCGCGCCGTTGCAAGTCCCTAGTAGCCCTACAAAATCAAGCTGTCTAGCAGGTCTACCATCGAGCACTTTCTATGCCTACAAATATTTACTAGTCTAAACCCCTTACCTGACTTCCTCTTTACCAGCTTACCAGCTGCCATGAACCTGATGTCTCTGCGGGTTGCCGTCGACATCACTACTCCCCTTAAGTAATGGGCCACGAAAGTGTTTCGTCCCTTCCATCTGGCAGCGTCCAGGATTTCGCCCAACGGTGTCCCTGCTGCGAAGGCCCATGATGTCGCCATCGCTCTGACCTCGTGGGCATTGGTCCTGCTTGTAGCCGGTCTCCCATCCTGTTGTTGGCTCTCTTCGATCACTCTGCAAATCCACCTAGCGACTGTGGATGACGTCGCCGGTTCCCTTGTGAGTTCTTCACCTCCGGCTGACAACTTCACGAATAGTGGGGTCCATCCCCTGGTATTCAGAACCCTTTTTCCTCCACCACTGGCTTAGTCCTGGCAATGTAGAACTTCAACGCCCTGACCGGGCAATGAAGGCGATCCGGGCATCCCGTCTCCAATAGAGGCGCCAACGCGTTTATAACCAATGGCGTCGGTGCTTCCTCAGGTGTTGAATTCTTTGCTCGGAATTCTGTGTGTGTAAGGAGCGTGATTCGAGTCCAATTTGGTGACGCACGCAATAAATCTCGGTCCCTGGCCAACGCGGCCAGCTCGCCCTGCCGAGCCGCTGATGCCAGTGCTAGAAGGAACACAGCTTTCCTGGAGAGATGCTCGCAAGACGCTTCATGCAGGGGTTCGTAAGGTGCCCCAGCGAGGTTGTGGAGCACCTCCGTGAGGTCCCAACTCGGGTAGAGCTTTCTAGTCCTTGGCTGGAGCACACCGAAGGATTGAATGATCCTAGCCACGCGTGCACTTTCCGTCACGTCGCTTTTCCCTGCCAGCGCCAGAACCGAGTTAATGGCTGCCCTATATCCCTTGATGGTGCTAGGGGCCAGTCCCTGAGCAAACAAAGAGTTCAGGAATTCACATACTTGTTGAGGCGACGGATCCAAACTTCTCACTTGATGGGATTTACACCAGTCAACCCATCCCAGCCATTTACCCTCGTAAATTGTTTTAGATGATTGACGAATGTTCCCCACCATAACTTCCGCCGTGCTTTGTGAAAACCCACTCGACGTCAGCATACTCTTCACAACCTCCACGCGTGAAGGTGTAGGATTGTCGGATTGTGGTGCAGCG
>JAHWFP010151385.1:12085-38287 GCA_023313725.1 Lithobius niger | reverse complement strand
G
The DNA here is from genome assembly GCA_023313725.1 of Lithobius niger. Classification (NCBI taxonomy): domain Eukaryota; kingdom Metazoa; phylum Arthropoda; class Chilopoda; order Lithobiomorpha; family Lithobiidae; genus Lithobius; species Lithobius niger. Next base: position 38,286 of record JAHWFP010151385.1, on the reverse strand, counting down.
TGGCTGAAAAAGGTGGCTATCAAGCAGGCCAAATGCATACAAACAGATTTTGTGCAAAAATATTTGAAATTTGACGACTACGAAGCAGCCCTAAAATGAGCCATTCAAATATCAAAATTCCTCCTCTCGCCTTATGACGATAAGAGGTATGTATTGGACAATGGCAAAGTTACTCTAGCCATCGGTCACTACAACACCGGCGCTTGGGAGGAGTACACGGACGATTTCGACTCGGACATGGACGTGATGAGCGACGAGGAGGGGGAGGAAAAATTATCCCTCCAGTTGAAAGAGCGTGAAGCCCTAAAAATGACCGAAGCAAAAATAGCCGAGGAGAAAGAGAAGGCCGCCCGCAGGGTGGTCGTATTAGAGAACCGTTGGAGAAAGTTGGAGGATTTTATGGTGTGGAAGAAGGAGAGTAGAAAGAATGACGCTACCAGAAAGTATAAATCCCGCTCACAGGAAACAGAGATGCAGAGAAAAGCAAGATTGGAGAAAATGGCCGCCAGTAAAAGAAAGGTCAAACTCGAGAAACTAAGGAACAAAGAAGGGCTAGATTAGATTGGAGAAAAAAGCCGGTAGTTAAAGAAAAATTCTGGAAACAGAGACGGAGGATTAAAGAAAACTTAGAGAAGAGCTCATTGAGACTATATTACGATAATCTCCGGAGACGTAATAATTATGCTTTACCTCCTGGGTGGTGTGGAAAGAATCCATATTATTATAGCAAAAAACTATAATATCTGACACCTTACAGGAAAAAAATTGTGTACCTTTACTGGAGACAGGTAGTGACGTCATTCAAAATGGCGGAATTTTTCACGGGTACTTGACGTCACTTCTGATTTACACAGGTGCCGCCGTGTTGGAAAACAGCCGCACTTCGTGGGGGCTGCCATCTTGAAAATAATGACGTCACTTTCGGTCCACACTAGGATGTATCAAATGGTCACAATAAAATGTAGCAAAAAGCACTTTTTCCACCCTCCTCCAGATTGACGAAAAGCTAAAATGTAGCAAAAAGCACTTTTTCACCCTCCTCCAGATTGACGAAAAGCTAAAATGTAGCAAAGGCACTTATCCACCCTCCTCCAGATTGACGAAAACTAAAAAAAAAGAGAAAAAGGTGCGCCATTTTGAATGACGTCACATCCGGTACGCATGGGTGCCGCCATCTTGGATGACGTCACTTCCGGTATGACGTCACTTCTGGTCAAGAGGTCAAAGGACACGGGGGGGGGGGGGGTATGTCCGCAAATGGCCTTTTACCACTACTCCCGTTAATTCCCAACGTCATGGTAATACCAAAATTAGACATTCCTTGGGCACTGACACAGACGAAAAAGGCTGTTACGAGGTGATTTCACCCAAAGCAAACAAAAGCAGAAAATCTATTGGTTCACGTCATCCTGCTATGTTGCCTAAGGCGAGTTCCAAAATGATACCGTATAGGAGTGATCATTCGAGCCAAGAACCAACCAATCACCGAAGCCACCAGATTGTCATGTTCAGCATCGGTTGTCCCCCACCTTAGCTTCAGTGGATCAGTCGGACAACAGTTTCCGATTCCGTTGCCTGCACATTGTATCCAAAAGACAGCGCTCCCTATGGAAAAATTGAAAAAACAGGTTGTGCAGAATTGCCGACAGCATCTACTTCAACACCAAAGCCCACTGAGAAACGTTTTGGCAACACTGATTTCACCAATAAGATAAACCAAAACAGGAACCAAAAAGCCATCAGCAGTTTCGGGCCGTCCAAATAGAGTCCGTACACAGCGTGAGCGTGATGTTTTTCCGTAGTAAAAATATTGTCTTCATTATTCGTAACCCAATAGAGGGTTCAATTTTAAATTGTGTCGTGCTGGCAACATGTCGCGTTATAGTTACTCGTGCCGGTAACTGAACTGGTAAATTTTAAACTGTGTCAGGATTACATGTTACGTTACAGTTGATTCCTCGTTTTTAACCATATATGTTTTTCTGTTATTTCTTGGCCGAAAGGGTCGCCTGGAGTGCTGCGGGGCACAAAAGCAGCACCAAGCGACAAAGCAAAAAAGTAACATCCACAGCTGCAAAATTCCATTCCGAAAGAAAATCCAAAAGTATTACAGCAGCTCTAGGATGTTTGCGTCGCTCCATACAGCAAATTGATGCAAAAACCAATATCTGCACAAATTAGATGAAAAGACAACACAAGAGATGCAAAGAAAAATTTAAAGAAGCCAAACAATTTTCTGGTCTTCTTAAACCAATTTTCACAAGTGTTTATTTTGAAAATTATAATTTTTTTTTTCAATAGCTTTCACAAATGCAGATTCTTTCCTTTGAAAGCGACTTTGACAGCTCTCTTGCTCTTTACTTTAAAAATCAATAAAATACAATTTTATAAAAAGTGCACTCACAAGTAGAAATAAATGTTACAGGAAAATATGATCTATTCTTTTGTTAAAGCTAGGCTTAGATTTTTTTCAGTTTTTTTTTTATTTCGTTGGATGTAGTGTAACGTCGTACTTGTGGCGGCATACGTTAGCGCAACTTAGATCCATAATGTTAACCTTAACCCAGTGTAGCACCCTAATGTAGTGTTAGGATGCCATACTTGTATATTGATATACTGTTACTGCCATAAACATGCGACACTTACTGTCACATGACATGTATAATGTTATAAATATGAATGCAGCTAATTAAATATGTCCACACCTTTGCTCAAGTCTCGTCTCTCAGCTGGGGTAGAACCCACATATTTTAACTCAACGTCAGGACATGACTACTGCCACCAGGTGTGTTTAAGTTAACAGCGATCCTGGTTTTAAGAGCAGTTCAAGTTTCCTAACTTTTAAAACTAGCTACTAATCGACAAAGACTGACTGGCATTTCAACTCTTGATTTAATGAACAGTGAATATAAAACAATTACATTGGTTTAACTAGGGTTAATTTCCAAGTTACAAACGAAGCTTTTCAAATTAAAAACAAGTGGTTTACGTTAAATCAATTTGGAACTAACTCAATCCTGATGAAGACACACGCTAGTGTGTCGCCCACCAAGATGAAAATGATAACACCTATTCAGATAAAATATATATGAGCACGGCCACTACCAGACACGTTGTGTCATTACTGCTAAAGTAGTTTGGCTGTTTCCAGGCATGTGAAGATATATAACAATGCGACTGAAAAGGCTGAGACTTGTTTAACCGGGAGACTTTGGTCGCCTGACAACATAAAAGTCACTGTTAGTGACACAGCTTAACGTTTTCTTGTTGAAAAAACAACGTGAATAACGTTGATATTTGCCTAATTACTTACTACGTACTAACGCTTTTTCGTATAACGAAAATAAATTCTTCCATGCGGTGAATAAAGCTGGTTCTTAGCTCATTTTATAGGTATTGCTCTGTAGATGTGCACTTTTCATATGGACTTTTCTAATTGGTCAGGTGGTTCAGGGGTTAAGGAGCTCCAAACGTCCAAATTGATTGTTTTACATTGTTTTAAACATTGTTTTAAATATCGTCAAAAACCATTAGGTTTCAAAACTTTTGGGTCCAGGTCTTCGGGCGGAATTAAATCTATTTGTGAATCGTAAAAAAATGCGACATCCCGTCCTATTTTTTCCTCAATTTCAGCAAATATAGACTGCAAAGTTTTGTATTTAGGCTGGCATAAAGTTTTACTGTAAATAAATAACCGGTCATAGTCGAGCCATCTTTCATTACAGATGAAATTAAACAGTAAATTAGTTTTTCCGCAATTTGCAGGCCCTATAATTAAACATCTGATATTCGAAGGTAGAAATGGATTATACTAGTACTAATAAGAAATCCTAATTATTTGAAGAAAGATGACTGCTGTCCTCAAAATCTAACGAAAGCCAAAAAAAAAAGAAAAAGAAAAAAAGAAAACTAGATTGGTGTTTCCATCTCATAATTGGTAAGAGAAAAAAATGGATTTCATCAAGTTGGACCACAAAAATCTGATATCTACCCCAAAAAAACTTGTTAAGGATTCCCGCCATGATTTTCGGCCGTAGGAAGTCATGATATCAAACGCCAAGCTCTTTCGCCAAGCTAATCCCATTGACTAATACTTCAAACGATAAATAAAATGATTGAAAATTTAGCAGTAGCAATTTTCATATTTCTCATTTGCAGACTCCTCCTGTGTTACCTGTTCTGTTTACAAAATGGGATATCCTCTTGCTGTCGGCACTTGTCATCTAACTTAATTTGCATACAATTCAACTATAATTTATGCAAATTTTACATCACCTGACCCCACACTCCTCCCTCTATCGCCCCATTCCTACCACTGTTCTTTTGCCGACGGCACACATCGGACGTGTTGTAAATTGGTGCTTCCAATTAGGGTTGATGGTGCGTTTCTATCTAGCAGCGTTTGTGGGGATTGGTCAAGTTGCAGAAAACGCCGTAAGTTGGACTAATTAATTTGTTCTGGGGAACATGAATCGATTTTAATCGATTCCAATCTTGGCCGCCTTACAGTAAAACTGAGAATTAACGGTGGAATGTGGCGAGTACTAAAAACAGGAAGGCCTGTTTGCGGCGACTAAGCGTTTAGCAAAGTGGAGAAAACGAATTAAAAATGCGGTCGCCTTCGAGGCGCTCGAGTTGAGAGAAATGTTGAGAAATGAGGCAAACGAGGCCCAGGAGAGAGATTTAAAAAGGGTTAGTCGAAATAAGTATTAGAATGTAAGAGAGGTACCGATAAGTCTTTAAGAATGTAACGACAAAAAGGGTACACGATACCCTCGAGGTTACACGATAACCCGGTGATGTACGTATTGAGAGCGGAAAGGTGTTATGAATTGTGGCACATAAATGAGTTTCGGAGATGCCTTGAGAGTTATGCGATAACTCCACAGAGTTACACGATAACTCTAGAGCGTTATACCATAGCGCTGGGCTGAGATATGGCATACAAATAAGTTTTTTAAAAACTTGTTATTTGCGAGACGTTGACGATGGCGGCGTTCGAACTATGAAAGAGAAAACACTGTGCGTGGCGAGCAATGCCATGTTTCCTGCTGCTCCGGGGGAGTAGGGCAGTGATGGATAGATAGTAACGGTGTGAGAACGTTGTGGGGCGTTTAATTTTTGCAGCCGAGGGAGACGGCCTGGTGATGGCGTTGGCCGGAATTAATATTGTACGCCGGAACTAGAAGTTGTGCAGACTTATGATCCCTTGGTGGTCGAGTTCTACGCATGAAGTTGAAAAATGTCACGGTCAATGTCGAACGTAATTGGGAGTGACCATGGCTGATTGTGATGCAATAAACCTGGTGTAACTGTAACGCCATTGGTGTTCTGTTGGTAAACAACGCCCTTCGCAGAGGCAGGTAAGCCAGATGAGGTCAAGTGTGGTTAGGCCTAAAGACGTGGCGACGATAAGGCTTATGGGTAATGGAGCCGATCGGTCTCGCATTACGATGCAGTAAGACAGTAATTGTTGAACTAATGCAGTAGTTGTTGAACAAATTGGATTTGTGCGAAGTGATTCGAGAATGAATTTAAATTCGAATTTTAAATAACGAAATTGAACTGTGGAAGCGACCACGAGGGTGGTCAGGCGATATTGGTCACGTCATTTTACTGCCTGCGGGACACTTCGCCTATTTCATAAATGAATAAATACAACGGGGTGGTCTAGATAGTGAGGAATACATGGTTTGGGAATGGTGTTGCGCTGCAAAGCGCTGTGAAACTCGAGACGTGCCCCGTGCATTACGAAATATGAAGCGTGTGCGTGTTCTGATTATTAAAACTACGTCAGTGGTGGGCATTACTATGAATGTGAAACGTAGGTATGTAGGAAAGTTGAGGGCTAACTGCCGTGAGGCCTGTCAGTGCACTATTTATAGGTCGATTCAGGTGGACAGTGTTGTCAATCGCAATTAACACCGATTTGTGTGACAAATAATCGCCACCTCGGTACGGGTAGCAATGTAGGGGCCTTATGGCCGATCGTGAACAGATCACGAGGTTATGATGGGCTACATCCTTGTTGTGAAGTGGTATACCTGGCAGGTACAGCCCGTTGGAGGACTGGCCATTATCGATGGGTGTGTTGGCCCGGCCGTGCCACCCCCCTCGTCAGGCGATTTTGATGTGGATTGTATTGTCACTGCGGAGGAGGTAGTGTTTGGGTGACCCCTAACAACGTTGGTCCTTACAGGTGGTATGGCTAGGAGAGCCTTGGGCCCAGGGGTGAAAGAAAGGCCTGGTTCCGTGAGTTGAGTGCCCGCAAGGAAGGGGATGTTTCAGGGAAAGTTGTGAGTAGGGCCTAAGGGTGGAGCCTGCCTTGATTCTTTTCCACGGGATGCCCACAGATTGTTTTTGCAACACTGGCCTTGTTGCTAGGATATTTTGGGGTGACCGACTGAGGACACATAGGTACCCCTGCAGTTAGCAAGGGTGCTGAGATAGGTTGTCTCCTGGAAGGCAAGAGGGGATGTTTCCAGGTGTAGGGCCTTGGTGGTGATTCTCAGCCCCTCTCCACGGACTCACGAGGGTGCTAGACTCCTCTGATTGGCTGAGGATCGAAAGAACAATAGAAAGTGGGTGGAGCAAGCACTTGGAGCTGTTTGATTGAAACCTGGCTTGAGAGCAATTTGAAGGAAACTTACAAAATGAATCTTTTGTAAAACTCATTCTAAATTTAGTTTAATTTAAATTTGACTTAAGCTTTGAGCGATTTATGGGGACATAAGCCATCGGCATTTTAGACTTACGGCCGTATTCACAGAAGCTTTCAGCGCGATTTATGGGGACATAAGCCATCGGCATTTTAGACTTACGGCCGTATTCACAGAACGCCCTTCATCATAAACTCAAGGGTGAATCGACCTAGGGCTAAAGTTAACACTTAAAGGTCAACGCACCAAGGGCGTTCAGAATGGCAAAACTGTGGCCCTTGATCAGCTCGTCTTCGAGGGACAGCCCCCGTACAGAATCAGTGCGACGCGCGACGATACGTCGCGGACAGTTGAAGGCCGTTGTGGACAAATTTTGGCCAAATTTCTGCCGTTTCGTCACTTTTTGACAGATTTTGACATTCCAATACATCATTTTAATCATCTCGATGAGACCTTTCCATTGGTGGAATAGACATTTAATTGGGTAAAGCACTGAAGAGTTATTTAATACAAACTAATAAACATGTGGGTAACCATATGATAAAAAAAGATTCACTGCAGACCATCATTTCCCCGACAATTGGTGTCGCAGAAAGTTTTGCGTTTGGGGCAGGCAGCTGCCACGTTCTGATGTCGCCAACCTCGTTCGGCCGCACGTTAAGTGCATACTCCAACACCATGGCCACTGCCAACGACGGCCTTAAATTTAACTCCAATTCCAGGGAACAAGGACTGTTTTTACGCCATGGTTATGTCAGAAAGTGAACGCAGTTTGTATTTGAAATGTTTAATGTGCATGTGTGTGTTCGTGTGCGTGTATATGTTTGTACGTGTGTGCTTAATTTGTGTATTATACAGGTTTTTTTAAATATTTGTCTTTATTTGTTGTTTTATATTTTAAGTCTGTTTCGTTTGAGTGGCAACATGTGTATTTTGTGTGCATTTATATTAATTATTTTATTATAATATTATAATATTATAATAAAATATATTTTATGAAACAAGCAAACTAATAGTCAAGGCAGTGTTTTATTGGCAGTGTGTTTGTGGATTCCGTTTTAGTTCGTGCGTTACGTGTTCATTTTACTGTATGTTTTTAATCTTTCCATTCTTTAGGCGTTTTGCTGTTTATGGCATCTGTTCTGTATGTGTTTGTCGGTTTAGGTTTTTGTTCTGTCACATCAGTGGCGTAACTTCAAAATTTGGGCCCGGAGGCAGCAGTGCAGTAAAGGGCCCCACTTCATAAAAAAATGCACTTATTGCCACACGGGGAGAGCCCAGTGGAGGGCCCCGTTCCACAATTTTGCCACAATTTTGCCACAGTTTTGCCCAATTGTTGTTCAATTTTGCCACACAAGGCAAGAGCCCAGTGGAGGCCTTCAAAACAAAAATTGCATTTTTTGCCACATGCGGCGAGAGCCAATTGGTACCCGCAGTCTTCCTCCCCATCCCCCACCCTTCTTCATAAAAAATAAAACTTAAGTTTTTGCAGCGCAAGAGAACTAACTTTTTCACGAAACTATAGCAATAACTTCTGATATTTTGCGGTTACAAAACAATTTTAAATTAGGGCCAGTGAGGGGTCCCCCAAAGTCGGTGGGCCCGGAGGCGGCTGCCTCCTCTGCCTCATTGTAGTTACGCCACTGTGTCACATGTGCATGTATATGACGCAGTTAGTTGATAGCAGCGTTAGCAGTTCGTTGAAAAAATTCCCTTTGAACATACGGAACCGGATCACAAGGTCATCTTCACCATATAAGGCTATAATGCAGTCTTTACGTACGCCCGTTCCAGTCGTGTTTTCTGTTTGTCCTGACGTAAATGGTGGACATCGTGAACAATTGGCAGCTCATTCATGCTTGTAACACTCTCGGGAGATAGTTATCACCCTTGGTTTTTGCGGAAGTTGAGGGGGAGTTGGAGGGCCAACTTGGCCAAGTGCGATTTCTGAAATCGTGGTTGGCCCTTAAACTGGCCCTTACACAGAGTTGACCCTCAAGTGCGTTTTCTGAATACGGCTGTTCGTCTCCGCATAAACTTAAGGGTTCACGGTCACTTTCTAAAAACCAGCTTTTTTTTTTATTTTTATTTTAACCATGTGTTAATCTAAATACTTCACTTGTTCAGACAATTATTACTGAAACAGTTAGTCCTTCAATGGCAGAGCCGTAATAATTCGTAGTTTTTCACACGTGAATGACTACTTGAAAATCTGCAGGAAACTTTTTTTTTGTAACGTTCTTAGAATACAAAACCAAAGCTTTGAACTTGTCAAAATCTGTATGTAAGAAGCGAGTGTACATTTTACCAAACTGATTTAATGTAAATCATTTTTTATTCTTTTATGCTTATGCTCTTATGCTCTTATGCTTATGCTCTTATGCTTTTATTCTAAAAGACGTGTTGTAACTCGAGAGTTAAACCCAGTTAAACCAATGTACTGTACATCGTGTATAAAAAGCCCAGTTGAAGCTAAAGCCCACCCCCTAAAATGCTGTACAGTCAAAATCTTGAATTAGTGGAGTTAGAGCCCACAACTCAAATTATCGTTTTTCTACGAAAAATTACCTAAAAGTTAAATGATGTGAATAAAGATAGTACTGCTTGCTATGTTTACTGGCCCCCTTCTCCCTCTCTGTAGTAATAGTGGACTCTTTCTTTAGCTCCTAGCACCTGCATAAGGCCTGGGCAGCTCTCACCTATGCCCCCTCCCTTCTTCACAGCAATTAAAAGGATGTAAAAATTGGTCTTTCAGGGATCATTCAAAAGCTTCGAATTTCCTGCAATAGATGTCCAGAAAGGTAAAAATTGATAATGCTCGATTTAAAGCCCACCCTCCCCCCCTATTTTTTCCAAATTAACTGCATAAGCCCATAGGCGTTTAATCCACGATTTACGGTAAGTGTTTATTTTTTGACTGTTCATTAAACCAAGAGTTGAATAATTGACGGTTGGTCTTCTAGTCAGTTAGTTTTAAAGTTAGGAAAAATTAACTGCTTTTAAAACTTGGTGGCAGCTATAATAACCGATTAATTTACTTCAATTAGATTGAAAAAATGAACCATCCTACTTTGAATGTTCGAAAAATTCCAGAAACAAACTCTCGCTCAAATTAAAAAAGAAACAGATCCTACCGAATTTGCAAATTTTCAACAGGCTGCTTGACTAAAGATGGAAAAAAATAGTCCACCTATCTTCTTCAGGCCACCACAAGAAGCTTATTTACAATATCCGACGTGCATCGATCGTTGTGGAAATAGCAGCGACTACAACGCGACTCGTAGCCCTCCGTAGTTACGAGGCGGCACTCGCTGCTTCTCACTATGCCACTTTTTTGCAAGGCGCTCGCTGATGTTATACAACATGAGCTTAAAAAATGTGGGATAAGCACATTTTTGAAAAATGGTAAAAATCTTAAATCAATGATCCTCCACAAGAAGCAGTGTAGCAGTTACAAGAGGTATCATTCACAAGAAAAGAAGGAAATGGAAGACAAGCTGAAAAAAAGTTAAGAATCGAGTTGAGTGTAGGGAATGCCCAGCCATTTATATTGGGGAGACTAGAAAAGGTGGCCACGAAAGAGTGAGTCAACACATGGCTGACACCAGAAACCAGGTAATAACGAGCAGCATTGCCACACATGTGATGGACGTGCAGCACAAGATTGCCTAGAGCCGTACACAAACACTCCTCGTGTCAAATTCCAGAAGGGACGTGCATTTGAGGGGCCTCGAATCCCTGGCAATCAAGCATGAAATATCCCGTGGTTCTGTACTTATGAACCTACAAGGCCCCTCAAACCCTTTTATCCAGCAGAGAACTGAGCGAGTGCCACTTCGTAAATACGGAGGGCTAAGAGTCGTGTCGCAGTCGTCTGCTATTGCTACAACGATCAATGCACGTCGGATATTGTAAATAATGTAAATCATGTAAATAAGCTTCTTGTGGTGACCTGAAGAAGATTGGCGGACTATTTTTTTCCATCTTTAGTCAAGCAGCCTGTCGAAAATTTGCAAATTCGGTAGGATCTGTTTCTTTTTGAATTTGAGCGTAAGTTTGTCTTCTGGAACTTCAATTAGAAAGACCAGGCTTTAGAAATCTCAACTTCCTCGCAAGTTCAGTAGAAAGATCTGTTTTATCGTAAAAGTTAAAATGGTCACTTCAAAGTATTTTAAACTTCACAAACAGTAAACCAGGCATCCGCCGTTACAATTGGATGTAGACCCAATTTCTCTGGCAACGTTGTTTAGATTTGTGATGACAAACTGGTGCAGTCTAGAACGCACGTCAGTATACACTTTGTCATTGTCCGAACTTTGGCTGTTTAATCAGAGACAATGCCGACAATACTAACAATGGTTATAACAATACTGTGGAACTTACACGCCCTCCCTTGCCATTCCCGTTGCACCCCCAGGCTATACACCAGAAAAGCATTGCAGTTTGTATTGTACTGCAGCCATTCGTCCAATTTCATAGCTGAACAAATCTTGACATCGCTTCATATCATCCTATGGGAATTAACATGGGGATGAGCGGAATAAAAGTAGCTAGCTAGTAACAGATTTGCAACGTTATTGAGGGTCAGATTTTGCATTGACAACTGCTTAGCTGACTTTCGTACGGGTTAATTTTTGTCAGGTGGGCCATTGTTCTCGATTTTAAAACAATTTAAGCTTTTGTACTGAATTATTATATTCCCCCCAAGAACCTGAAATGTGCCATACTATGCCTCAGGCTATTAGATACTTATGCTATGGAGTCTTGCTACAATGGTTTACGTCTTCGACAATTGACTTGTGTGATGTTCGTTGCCTAACTTAGCATGACACACTAGCGTGTGTTTAGATTTCAACGAAAGTTTAATTTTCCAGACACGGCACCAAAGACATAACACATTCACCAAGAATGACTAAAACGTTAATGTAATTGTTAAAAGCAATTATTTCAAAAACATGTTTGCTGCTGATTGCTGCTGACAGATCTTTGCATATACACAGATTATTAAATATTAGTTAAAAAGGCAATCAACTTGTCTTTTTTTAACATGCGGGCTGCCAATTTCAACACAGGTAGGTCAAAATTAATGCAGCTTTCTTACTATACGTGTTTTTAGCTGTGTATTCTTTCATTTTACCCCTCGGTCATCATCAAACAATAATTGTTTGCTACCGATTGCTGCTGCCTGACCTCTACATACAGAGTGACTAAAACGTTCATGTAATTGCTACTGACAGATCTCTGCATACATACCCAGATTAGTGAATAGTAGTGAAAAAGGCAATCAATTTATTTTTTTTTAATACGCAGTCGTTTAGAACACTAAATTTTTAACTTACCTGTGTTGCTTCTAAGAACTCGTCAACAGTTAGCACCCTCAAGTCAGGAATGTCCACCATTAACATCGAGCTCATTCTTGATAACTGCTCGTCAATACGTGCACTTCTTATGTCCTGCATCTATTGGGTGAAAAAAAGTTTTACCTTTATTGTGAAATGCGATTCAGATGAATTAAACATACACACCCACGCAACTGGATGGACTGGAAACTAGCTCTACTACTCGACACAGGCATGCCTTTAATTACCAAATCCGAGCCCCTATTTTCAATTTCCTTAGGTTATGGTTTGAACCTTTTTTGGGGCACTTTAAAAAATACCTTGGTCAAGTTTAAAACCCAACTATAAAAAAGATACTATAGCATCTGTCCAAAAACCCATTAACTAAAATATAGATCTACTTACATTTTTCAGCATTGTTTCTAATTTGTCTGAAGCATTTTTTACATCTGTAAAGAAGTCCTCCAAACTCAGTGATGTCCATGTAATAAACCGTAAACCTGGAAGCAGAGCAGCATCCAGCTGCAACAATGGAATTGAGATGATGATCAGGCTATGAACAGTGAAAGGATTCGCCAATGCATTTGATGCAAATAGTATTTCTAGAGGGTAGCCCGAGCCCCCTAAATGAGTATTTGGCCAATGATTTGGCCAGTTTCGAGTTATGAAACATTTTTTTTCTTCATTAAAGCTAAAAAAAAAACTTCCAAAATTAAATTAACAATAATCAACAATTAACAATTCCTTGATTGTTAGATATTTCAAAGGAATTATTTTAAACAGGAGGATCAACCTGGCTACATTTCGATGTCACTTACTCCTTGCTTTATACAACACAATGCCAGATTTAAAACAAGTCCACAACTGGGTTCTCACGAATTTTTTGTGGCTTAGCACTGTCACCTTCAAGCACAAGCCTAGAGTCCACCAAAAGCTCTAATGGACCAACATCCACATTTGAATTTCACACACTTCCACAGTTGGCCTTCAGTCGGCTAGGCAGGCTTGACTGGCTAGCTGGCAATGGTGCTACCATATGTAATGTTCTATTCTAGTGAACTCTTAGACCAGAACGGAACGTTATTGTCAGGATAGCAAGGGCAATCAATTGTATTGTATTTATAAAATCAACAATGTAAAAGGTAGGCGTAAATAATAAGCACTATTCAACAACAACTCGGCCTTTAATCGACACTCCGGTATTGACCCCAAAATATGGCCAATTTAATCAGTGACAGGTTTTATGAATTTAGTATCGATTACAATTGTAGGCAATGAATGGCATTACTGATTTCAGTCGAGCGGAAGTAAATCATTGTTATATCCCTTAAATAATTCAGATGATCTGCACTAATTTAGTAGCGTAGTTATTATTACTAGTTACCCTCAACTGTCATAACTATTGCTATTGAATCGAATTGAATACTATCTCATTAATTGAAGCTAGGTCGTAGCTATCGGCTCACAGCTCTAGCCCGATGGTGTTGCCTCCGTCAAAGATGAGCCACGGCTCCTTGCCTTGCGTGCTTTCGATCCGGGACCTCAGGAATGCGGCTGGCGTGAACGAGTTAAACAACTGGTAGACAACTGATTGCACGCATTCCAAAATCTAGTTTATATACTGTAGCGTTATCATCTAAGATCGCTCCATTGATGTATTGATTAATTATAGCAATTCTAAATATTGCGCGGCTTTGACAGCTTGGGCCCTATCACCAAATGGGACCTCAACGCTTCTCAATCATTCTATTGTTCGGATCGTATTCATTAATTGTTCCCTGTATTCGGTGCTTTGAGTTTACCTGCCGATTTAATTAATTAACTGTCCCGTGTGAGAGTGATTTATTGTTTTTCTTTGAACTAATCGATCATGAGCGACGATCGTATCATAATTAAATCTACTTCCAGAAAGTAATTAAGGTTCTACGAAATGTCGTAAATATTGTCAACTGGTAATGCCATCCTTTAAACTCTAACAATAGGTTTAATTACACTGGTTCGAGTTATAATGGATTTGCCGCACTCGGTCTTCCTTTGAAGGGGGCTCCTAGTTATATTCACTCAACTGAAGCTAATTTGGATTTCCCGAATCAATATTCGGTTCATGCATTTAATAAATGTATGATATTTATGAAAATATGCATATAATTAATTAGCTGTATTGTTTGTTTGACTAATTAAGCTATTTTAAACCCTTACATAATCCCTGTTCAGACTAAAACCATGGTACCTTTTTAATGGTTCCTGATTTTAGCTTTCAAACCCAGTATCTTTAATAACAGAAAACTGCTTTACATAATTAAGCAAGAACTTCACATTCACCAACCGGCCCAAAATATTTTTTTTTAATGGTTGTGCAACTAGGAAAAACGGATCTCTCTTTGAAGAAAAAAAAATAACCTTCACAGAAGTCAGGGCCATAATTATGTACAGCGAAATTAAATTGCCTCAGCAATACTAATCTGGATGGAATTAGAATAAAATCATATATCCATGATTTACGCTTATAACATTCAAGACTCGAGAATGCAGTTTCCATGTAACCGAACCCAAAATTCAAATCAATTTCACTTTTTGTTCCTGTTGATCTGAAATAAAGAACAATTTCAGTGTTCTTGCTCTGTGTTATCACACATGCTTTCGAAGGAAGCCTTGGTACTTTCGTTTCATCGCTGTGATCTACTTTCATCCTTGAGTCGGCCGTGTCTCAGCCAAGGTCGTTTAAGGCTGCATTGCTCCTCTATCCCTTTTAGGTTTGCCGCCAGCTGTGTGGCCTAGTTTCTCTCATGCTGGAGAATGAAAATGAGAATGCAACGTTACAAGCTATGCATTTGCAACTTTCAACATTGTCCATTGAAATCTTTTCTTCTTGCCTCTTCATTTTTTTAAGAAACGTCACTTTATGCCAATTGTGACTATCAAGTTTTGTTTTAGTCAAATCAGTGATTATTAATCAATGAATTTTCATAGTTTGTTATGAACATTTCTTTTGACATTGTTAAAATTAATCATTCATGCATTTTTTTGTACCAATGGCAACAAGATTTCATCGGAATACAGAGTTTTACACTTTCAAATAAAATTTTTATTTGCATGCGTCAATTGACAAGTCGCCCAGAAACTTGTACGTTTCTAAAAAAAAATTTTCAACTGTTTGCGTACCTAATGCTATTTAATTTTACATTACCCTCTGTACTGGTAGGTATGATTATCAATCGTGTTTCGGATTTTTTTTTTCTCTTGCTATTAGCATATCAAGTATCGTCACTCAGTTTGATTGTTTCCCAACAATCAGTATTATATCTAGGGTTTTCAGTATTATATCTAGGGTTTACGTGTGTGTGTAAGTTTCACCCATTTTTACTACATTACAGTTCAAAGGCACCACCAGTTTACCCAAAGCCGTCTCTCGTAGCTTTTAAGAAACGGTGTTAAGTTCCTGTATGCTCCGGTCGAAACGACCAATACGTTTCTGCCAACAAGCATGATATGTTTAGAAATTATTGTGTGTCCTCACAATAAATGTGTTATACTTCAGGATGCGTTTTCCACAATCCTTGAGACTAATGTTATGAGGCTCTAGTGACTTGTATTCGTCACTAAAATGAATATTTGTATTGTGACACACACACACGCACACACACACACACACACACACACACACACACACACACACACAGACACACACACACACAGACACGTTAACACATGCTCTACGCATAACCCAGGTCTCCTGAACGTAAGCAATTGAAACGTAGAGCACCCAGTTAGCGAAAATTCTGCAATTTCAGAAACACAATCGTGCTTACCAATTAATTTTAATAGAATGATTTCTTTGCAGCTTTTATTAGGTTTTTTTTTCGTTAAATGCTGTCATTTAAAGTCTGGACTGCAGTGTTATAATAAACCTGCTCATATAAACATTATGTGCAGTAATCTGGGTGGCTTACTGCAAATTTTAAATTTGAATATGCAGAGTTATGGGCTTCTTTTGTCTGCACCCTTAAATTTGAATATCGTTCAGTTTAGCAAAAAATGATATCACTTTTAGGCGACATGTACCCGAGTTTGTACTTAGCGACCAATGACGTCAGACAAACCCCTGAATGTTTATCCATTTACATGTGACACATGTGACAGGATGATTCATTGAATCATCGAACTACGACCAATGAGTTGGCCCAACTCAGTCCTCAATTCGGTGGATTTTTTGGTATGCACTACAACCATAAACATCACATGAGGGTGTTTTCAGTATGACCCCCCCAACTGTGAAAAATATTATTTTCCGAATCATGTGGTAGATTTTTAGGCATGCGCTACAACCTTTTGTGTATTTGTTTGTTCAGTTCCAGGTGAACGTAAGTATGCGAGGTACTGTTTTTTTTTCTTTTTTTTTCTGTCTGACGTTTATGAATTATTTTCCTGTTCAAAGTCCCTGTGTACCTCACCCTTTTCTATTCCTGGGAACCCATATTCTGTCCCTGAATAGAATACCTGACTTTCCTGAACAACATTTTAATTCTTAATGTCTATATATAGTTTTTTTGAACTGCTATGAATTGGTTCAATCTAAAGTGTGGCTTATCATTTAGTAACAGCAATTGATTCACTTTTAAATTATATATTTTCTCTTTTTTTTTTCTTTTCATAATTTTCTTTTTCTTTTCTTAATAGTTTTCATTAATATTAGCAATCAATTTGTAATGCCCCATTAATTTTCATGAAAATTCACTGTTTTTTAATTTGTCTTTTAATGGCAAGGAGGGGTAGGGTGTATGAATTTTCACCCAATGTTTCACCACAAGGCTAGGAATCACTTATCTTTTATATCAGTCATGGATGATATTAGGATGATCCCTGTTCTATGATTTTGCCTGTTTTCTCCATTTATGCCATCCTTGACAATTAACAATTTCATAGCATGTAGCACACTTTTCTGAAAAGACATGAATTTTGTTCTACGGGATATTTACATTCTTTTCTAAATTACATGATACATATTACAATTGTTTACACATTTTTGTATTTGTTTGTGTCATTAACAGGGCTCAAGAAATACGGTCGCCAATTTGCCAAATGCGAATAAAAAATTGGTAATGGCGACAAAGTATTATCTTAAGTAGCCACTGTGGCAAATTTTCTATCCCCTTTTTTTGTATAGAATTCGCCAACAATACATTCTTCTTTAACATCTCGTGAAAAACAAAATAGATTGCAGCCGCATCATTATTTTCAAGGAAGGTTTTAACTTCTCACTCACAGTGCTATTATTTACTTATTTAATAACTAATTTAAGTACATAAACTTTTATTTACTATTTCGTTTACCTTTGGTTATTTAAAGAATTCTGGTGACTGTAAAACGTTAGTAGCCTAACTTAACTGGACGATCTTTAGCAACATTACTTTTTGCGGAGCCCAGTTACAAAGGTCAGCAACGATCAGCAGTGAAAATATGAAAATCAGAAATCCAGCACAGTGATGCTGGAAGTTGGTGATCGTAACAAAGTTTTCCAAAATTCGTTATATTAAAATTATAATTAATTTAAGACTTAAAAATGAATAAAAATTACTGTAATGAAAAGTGTTATTTTAATGATTAACTGCTGAATGTGTTGTGTTTGGCTCATCTTGCGGATATCAGAAGGGTGCTCTATACGCTGACAACCGGGAAAAAGCAATCGAGGTTAGGTCACTAAAATTAAAAGAAAATAAATCGAAAGTAAATATATAATTTTCTCTTATATTATTTTACTTTGTTAGTGACAATACAACATTTACTCTACCGTTTTGAGTATCTCCAGTTATTCCAACTCTATCTTGCATATTACTGGTAGTAGGTGCACCTTTTAAGAGCAATTTGTCAACATCTGCATTTGCGTTGCTAGCGTGGCCGTTTTGACAAATCCAAGTAGGATAACTTGGAGTAAAGCTAGCATCAATTGTGCCTGAATGAAATTTAGGGGTTGCCACTAGTAGATATTTCTTTAAAAAAGTTTATTCATGGAAATTCACGAATTTGGAATGGAAGCTTGTACACTTAATTTAAGCCTTTTGTCCGTGCTGGTAATAGGGCATAAAAATGTACGAGTATATGGGGGTAATTTTAAATCACGTGTTCCTAAGTTATCTTTTACCAAGTATTAGTTGTTGGAGCGGAGGGAATGCAAGCAAAGTAAGCTAAGAAAATTTTCACCAGCGTTTAACCACTGTTTTGGCTAGACCATATTTTGAATTACTAGAGATGTACGTTTGTTTTAGGAGGTGGGGATGTGGACCTGGAAACTCTCCCCGCTTTGACAGTTATTTGAAATTAGGTGCATAATATCCATTTGTTTTGAATTTGTTTCATAATTTCCAGTTTTCATGTTTTCTTTCATGCAAGAATGATACAATAAATGCATTAAAAAACTTTCATCCTTAAAAAACTTTCATCCTTGTACCTAACAAAAAGTACTCATACTTGGTAGTTTTTAGTTGTTGGTACGATTTCAATGAACGATTTTAATCAGTTTAATTAGGTCGATGCCATTTTAATGAATGCACGTTACATTTTTGTATTTTACCGGCTTTTTCATTATTAAAGTTTCCCTTTTCTAATACTAAAAATAAACCACCTGCTTTGTGTTCATTTTTGGTAATAAAAAATTAAAATTAAATCCTCATCTCTCATGTCTTAACAAATATTTTTGCCCGAGAAACTTTTAATATATATAATTTTTTTTTTTTTTTTTGGGGGGGGGACTGTTGGCGACTAAAAAATATTGATTAGGAGCCAACTTAGCGCCTAATTTTTTAAAGATTTCTTGAGCCCTGGTCATTACACATAGAAAATAAATAATTTATTCCACAAAACAAAGTTTTTCTGAATTTTCTTTCTTGTTTTAAAGAATAATTCTGTATTTTCCCACTATGGAGCGAGTATGCTGTTTTTAGATTCTTGGGTGGGTAGCAAACTGTTTTCATGGTCAAGGTTGAATTGTCTTGACCTACATTTGACCAACCCATCCACTTGCTGATGAGTGCTGTAGAGCATGTTTGCTCTCCTTAGCTGAGGGAAGGGGTGGGTAATAAACGAGAGTGGTCGGTGGGTTGAAATGGTTCTTGGCACAGCTTTGGCCATGCCGGCTCAATCTGACCTCAAAATTTGGCTTGTTAACAAAAGCTGATGTTTACAACAGGAGCAGAGGGGTTGTGCTAGGTCCCTGGGAAAAGAGACAGCCTCCAATTTCGTGACGTCACGTCTGAACACTGCACCCAATGGTTTTGCCAATGTCCATTTCTGGGTCACATTTTAGAATTAAAAAATTTCGGTTATTTTACCCGCACACGAATTTGTGTTCTTCGACCAGTTTGCTTGTTTTCGTTTTGCTTCCCCAACTTACTAGTTTCGAAATGGATCCTCTCCAGAAGAAGCGCAAGATGACGCCACAGGGAGAGAGAAGCGCGACAGCTAATATGCCGTGCTGTATGAAAGACTTTCTTAGGCTTCTGTCTATTAATTTATTACTTTAATAAATATTGCGAATATTGCGAAAAGACTATCGTTTTTCAACGAATGTCCTCATTGGCCCATGGGGGAGACTCCGTATTTCCCGATGCTTCCCAACGAAGACCGGTTGGATTACGTGTTACGGTTGTTTTCGTGGAAATAATCCTTGAAAATCCTGGACAAAATGTTCTAGTAAACGGAACTCCACCCGACGAATCCGCAAGCGCACAACAACTACGCCAGCGTTCTCGTTATTTAGGGTGTAGCCCTATAACGGCAACAAATTGCTTGCATTGCAGGTATGTCACCTTCCGCCGTTTCCTCAAGGGGATGAACATTTTGCCTCATACTTCTGGAGGACTGTAAACCCCGAAAACACGCCCTCAGCAAAATCTACATACAGCCCTAGCCCAATTTAAAGAAACTGCCCATCGACAGGATGTCGCCCCGCCGAACGACGGTTTGCCTGCTGACTTGGAAGACCTGTTTCCGGACTGTCTGTTGAGTGAGCTGCCTCCCCTACCCGACCTCATCCCCATCGCCCACGTCCAGAACTGGGTGCCCCCCTGGAAGGAGACCCCCTATCGCCCCAAACGTAGTGAATGAGGGAGCATCAGGCAGCGGAGCCCAACAGTGCCTGCGTCCTGCAGTTTGCCGGGACAGTTGTCCCGTCTGCCACAACGGACGATATGGTAAGAAAATTTATTATTAATTTTGAATAATATCATGTGGTATTGATGTCAAAATTTTATTTCAAATTTTCATTCATATGATGCTTATGAAATGTTACGTTTACCATTTTGGAAGTGGAAATGTAAATCTTAAATTTGTTTATGCAAAACATTTCCCTTTTGAACAGATTTCAAAAGCTAATTTAAATTTCTAGTGCAATTTTATGTGAGTTAACGTTCAATAATTATTGTTTATGAACAATAATACAATTTAAAAAAATTTAATACAGATGTATGCATCTGAAATCCTATTATTTGTTCTTTTTGTTAGGAACAAGTATACCTTATTTGACACATAATTTATTTTTAATAGTGATTTTGTTAAATCAATGGTTCTCAAAAGTAAAATTAAGTTACTTTGAAATGAAAATTGGTTATTTTCAAATTTATTGGCAACTCAGCCACATAGGTAAGTTACATTTACGTGAAATGGTATAAAATTAATATCTGATGTATTGGGATGTTGTTTTACTGACAACTGATTTATATTAATTTTGAATCGTGCAAAGATGAATTTGTACAAATTGGTTTAAATCAATGTACCTGCAATATTACGTTTCATGATCCGTACTTTTATGGATGTGAACTATAATATTGTTTGACACAATATTAATTCAATTTTATGATTCATATCCATATGGATGTACAATTTTAATGTTATAGTGTAACTTCTTATAATTCATTGAATTTTCTTGTATTCCTGAAAAGGGAATCCGTATCATGAATTGATAGTTTATTTATTTGCTTTATGCTTTTTCGACTGAGGAAGAAAGTACATAATAATTTTAATGAACTGGACTTCTTTTAGTCGTTTATAATTTATTTATGTGGCACCCTTTCCGTTTTCAAGAACAATTATTCTATTTAATTTAACTAGCGTGAGTACATTATTTACAATTTTGAAAATCGGGGTTGGGGGATGTTAAACTTTAGTGCATATGAAGTCTTTAGTCTTAATTGTTTTCTGTATAATGATCAAATGGTCCAATAGTGTGGAGTTTTAATGCTGAAATGACCAGCAACTACCCACTTGGTAAGCAATTATTTCGCTAAATTATGTTTTATAATCTATTAGCCGCAACTAGCTCGGTAGCGCGAACTATGCGCTGAATGCTAAGGCTCTCTGCGCGTAGGAAAATTATTTCCGCTGCACATTACAACTCTAATGGTAAAATGATAATGTCAATAGGATATCTTGCCGTTCATTTTCGCTTTGGTAATTTTGTAATTAACATTAATAAATTTTGTATAAGTAGGGATGGGAGGATGTGGGGGGGGGGGGGGCACTTACTCACGGTAAAATGACATGCATTTTTTATAACACTTATGCTGGAAAAGAATCCGTTCCAGCCTCTTGTATCAGCTTGAACATCAACTTCCCGTCTATATATTACAGTGATTTCCCTCCATATTGTTTTTAGGAACGCGAGAGAAATTAAGGTAACGTTATGTACTGACTGCTATATGCGAAAATTTTGTTTACAATCAACTACGTACATGTCTATTTCACATGTATTCACAATTTTCATGAATATAAAATTAATCTGCGTTATTCAATGTTTTATTTAAGATAACCAAGATGACGACAGTGGAGAAGATTAACGCTGTTGCCGCTTGTCGACTACCCGCTAAGGAAGCGGTGCGGTCTAATTCGATTTCGACCGCCCTGAAATGTGACACCAGAGGTTGTATATATTGTAAATAATTATTCTGAAATTTTCAAGCGTTTACGATCACCCATTTCTGAAAGTTATTCCAAATTAATTTTAGTTTTTATCAATTTCTTAACTTCCTGAAATGAAATTTTAATTTTAGTCGAACGTAAATATTCCCGTTCTTTTAAATTTCTTTTAACACACCATTTCAGCCCCCGTTATTAAACTCATTTCTTAAATTCATGATCGGGATTATATGTCATTAATCTTATTGTTTCTTATTTTCAGGTATTATATTTATAATTTTTACCTTATTTTTTTTTTGTTTACCAGTAACCATGGATTTATGTTGTGTACATAGTATTTGGATTTTATGTTTTGTAGTCATGTTGTTTGTCGTGTTGGTAACCGTTAATTACTGTAACGACTTAAAACTTTAGTACAGTTAATTTTCCAAATTTCATCTTGGTATTTATAATTTAAGTATACGCTTTTGATAATTCAAATTTCTACTTTTATTCTCAGTTACTTCACAAATGTGTGTATTTGTTTTGATTTTCATGTCCTTTGATTTTAATTTCTATTTTTGTTTCAAATGTAATAATAATAATATTAATAATAATAATAATAATAATAATATTTGTTGCTTGAACTGCGACGTATAAAAGTCGACCTCGTACTTACATACTAGATACGTCATAATTTAATTGGCATTGACCTTCCGTTTTTTGATCCTGCACAACGCCTTATTTGTACAAGCGGTCATGAGTGGAAATTGGCCATACCTGCATCAAACCTTGACTGTTGCAGGTCAGTCGCCAATTTGTTGCGATTTGTTGCTGGCAAGGAGTGGGGAGTCACTAACTGCCAGCCACAGTAACATGTAAATACAGTGTACATAAAACGGCCAAGGAATGATGATAGTAAGAGGTTTGGGGACACGAATGGCTTACCACCAAGGTTAGACCTGCCCGGGACTCAAAGGCCCCCGATGGCATCGTCAAACATACAGGACATGTGAAGGGTGTGAAGCGTTAAAAGGTCCAAATTGATACAATACAATTAAAAATAATATAACAGTGCTAAAAAATTGTATGCTACTGTGAATACTAAAAACTAAAGCACCCAGATAATAGGATTTGTCATCACTTAAAAAAAAACAATAAATATATATAAAATTCAAAGGCCAATCTGATGGAATAGGGTGGCTGGACTACCACACGCGGTCTACATGCCGTTAAAAATTTAAAAAAAAATGGTTTATTTTAAGAAGACGGAAGGGCATGGGACCACCAACACAGTTCTCAAAGTGAGGAAGGGTGGGGAGGGGGAAACCATTAGGTTGTCCTGGAGTAATGGACGTTTAAGAAATACGTGAAGCGGTTCCTCATCAAGCAACATAGGAAAGGTCGAAACCGACAGTGCAGACACAGTCTTCACACTGAGTGCGTTCCAAATAGGAACCACGCGAACCAAGAAGAAATGATGGCGACAGTCAAGGTTTGATGCAGGTATAACCAATTTCCACTCATGACCGCGTGTACAAATAAGGCGTTGTGCAGGATCAAAAAACGGAAGGTCAATGCCGATTAAATTATGAAGTATCTTGTATGTAAGTAAGAGGTCGGCTTTTATACGTTGCAGTTCAAGGAACTCCAGACCCAATCTTACAAGTCTTTCACAATAAACAATTTCCCGGAACCCAGGGAGATATTTTGTATAACGGCACTGGACTTTCTCCAAGAGGTCAATATCTTTGGCCAGGTAGCGGGACCATACAGGTGTAGCATATTCCAAGATAAGACACACACCTTGAACACCCAATTGTCTTACGACATGCATGTAAATATTTCAATTTATGTCACTTAATTGTTCGTAACGTACTACGTTATGGTTTCTGTATAAATATTGTTACGATTATTATGTTTTGATTTATATTCATTATATTTTAAATGGTATTGTGGTCTTTGTTATGTTGTAAATATTACATGTTGTTTCCTTATCAGTTTTACTTTTTTTTTCGTATTTTGTGTCATGTTTTTGTACAATTTTTTTTTGTTTTCGTATTTTCAATAATAGTAGTTTTTTTTAAATGTGCTACGAGTTTCCGTTTGAAAATTATTTTACACTACATCTTGAAACATAATAGCTTTCGTTATTGCCACTTGTTTTCATGTAACAATTAGTTTAGTGTACTATTTGCAAATTTCACGAGAAATGAAAATGTGTCGCTGTTTGCGCGTAGCGTCCGTATTTTATTTTCAGCAAAGCTACTTCCATTTCTCCTCACTAGGGTCCCCACGTGCAGAACGCATGAACGCTCTTCACGGCGACACCATTTTTTCCTTTGTTCTTTACTGGATAAACAAACATTTTACTCGTCAACGTTTTCCTCTTCTAACTGCCGACGCAGCCTAATTTCTGATGTAATTTTACTGCTACGGGTATTGAAACCATGCGTAGAACTAAGCATCCTTCTAAAAGTTTTGCTGTGTATTCTTGTAATTTTATTTCAGCTTCCATTAAGCTGTTCCGACAATTCAATTCCGTAGGTCTGTTAAAAGGAATAGGTAGGTTATTCGTTCTGAGGAACCATGGTCGCAAATTGTTCACATGTGCGTGAACGACTTTAAGTGAATCCAAGAAAAGTACGATATGAATGATAACTTCGTTAAACAATTCCATTATTCTGTACGGTCCTGTCCATGCTCTAAGCAATTTCGGAGAAATCTGTTTATTGGTAAGAAGTCGCGTAATAATGCGTAATCGTCCACAAGATAACGGTAAGGATGTGCTGTGCGATCGTACAAATTTTGTTGTCTCTTACTGCTTTTTAATATGCGCTCGAGCAATTTCAAATGCTGCTTGTAGTCTCCTCTCTAGATGTACTTTAGTGTCGTCACTATCATAGCAGATTCGTGGTGGTTCGAAAGCTAGTGCACTCGGCAACCTAAATTCAGAGTCACGATGCAAGTAATGCGACCTGATTACTGTCCTCAAATTAGGGCGTTTAGCGCTATAGTCACTAATTCAAGGTATTCACACCAATTTTCAGGACAACTCGCTGAAATTTTACGTAGTACTGTCTCTATTCTTTTATTTACTGCTTCTACGGATCCTCCAACCCACGATGTGTTTGGAGTGAAATTAATCTGTTTAATATTGAACAAATTTGATAATCTTACCACAATAGCGTTGTCATCTCACTTCCGTTGTTTCCGCGCAGCTGCAAGGGTGCTCCATATCTAGCTATGAGGTGAGAAAACAACTTATTAGCTATTGTTTCTGTCTTCTTATCGGGAATTCCGACTGCAATTAAGTAACGACTGAAGTCGTCGATTAATGTCATGATGTACACGTTCCCGTGAACGCTTTTATTTAAAGGCCCTATGCGATCCAAGCTCCATGAGTGACCTGGTCTCTGTAGAGGGTGCATAAGCCCTTAGTTGAACCTTGAGTGGCTTGGTAGACCTAACATAGGCTTGACAAACTTGGCAAGTTTTAACATAGTGAGCAATGTCATCGAACATTTTAGGCGAGTTGAACCTTGAGTGGCTTGGTAGACCTAACATAGGCTTAACAAACTTGGCAAGTTTTAACGTAGTGAGCAATGTCATCGAACATTTTAGGCAAATAACAATGTAGCTCAATTAAATCTCTAGTTTTATGGGCACCGCGATGTCCGGCGCCTAGGGTTGAGTGGTAATCTCGACTGCAAAAGTTGCATAGAGATTTAGGTATACACATCTGTGCTAAGTTGTGCATACGACCTTTAGATGGGCCTGAAAGTCAAATTCTGTTTAGAATTCCGTCATATCTTTATAAAAGATATTCCTTTTATTTGAGGCATCTACTAGATCCTCCAAGGACTGCTCTCTAAGACGATTTGATTTCGCCTAGAAATGGATCGTTTCGTTGCTCTGCCGCTAGGTGTTATCGTGTCTCATCTGGAAATTGACTGCCTAGCACAGCGACAGGTATTTCTATATGATGATAGCGCGTCAGAAACCGCTAGAAATTGGCCTGACTTATGACGTAAGAAGAATTCATATTCCCCGAGTTGAAGTAAGATTCTTTCGAGTTTGGGGGGAGGGAGGAGGCACAATAAAGATAGCAAATTGCTAAATGACCTATCGTTAGGAAAAACATCTTACCTAATAAATAGGAACGAAAGGAATCTATCTATGTATAATCGCTAGAATTTCCCTAGTTGTAGTTGTTTCCTTTCTTTTCGCCTCAGTGAGGGTTCGGGAAATGTAGGCTAACGGACAATTTATACCTCCGTGATACCGACTTAAACAGCCTCCAATCGCTACGCCGCTA
>JAHWFP010151384.1:20077-36330 GCA_023313725.1 Lithobius niger | reverse complement strand
TGCCTAAATCCTAAATACACGGTCGCTCTGTGGACGATGGGATTGTATTTAACTTTCTGCTCGTCCGAGGCTACACGTGGGGAACAAGCCAGCTAATGGTATTTAGAACGACTTTGTCATTGGCCACTGCTGCAGATTTGAAGATGGTGTTCGTGTCACTAGCTCGCATGAGTGTGAGCACGTGTTCAGTTCCATAGATTAGCTTATCGTAATGTTCGAAAAATCCCATGACGTGTTCTCAGGACTCCCAGGACTGTTTAATCAACCCAGGACTCTTTAATCAACACCCCGGCCGTGTTCGACCACTGCAGTTTGCAAGATCCTCACGTACCTTTAAATTCCGAGTGTTATCCGTTTCTTGATTTAAATTCTAATTATGCTACTGGAGAGTACATCGGCTTGTACATAATGGTGCAGCAATTTAGGCAGCTGTGCTACGACACCAACGACTGGAGAGTCGACTTGCTTCAGTTCTAGAAAGCCTATCAACTCCTGGTGTTGGATTGCTCCAAACAGTCTGAGATGCTTCAGTCGGTAATCGTGGACGTACAAGTCAAATTGAAGTGTAGAGCTGCAGTACCAGTTAACACTACTTGTCGCGCTCTGCTAATTGGGGACAGGATGATGAATCTAAAGTTGGATAGAGGCAAAGTCGAAGTTGTTTATTAAATAATAACAATAATAATAAAAAGATAATAAGGCGCTCAAAAATGGATCGCGAAAAAAGAAAGGTGGCTTTTTGTTGCTGGTTTTTTTAGGACCAATTTTAACGGGTATTAGAGGGTTGGCTGGAGGGACTGTGGGGATGGTGTCTGCCGTAAAAAAAGGTGCAAAACGATGCACAAATTCTGGCTGAACTCGTGCGACATCACAAGAAAGTGAAAGGTTCTGGCTCGAAGAAAAAATAACTAAACAAAAAACGAGGCACAGGTATTTACTTAAGGCCACACAGGGCTTAATAGAGTTTGTTAAACCTTTAACAAACTTTGATTTAAATGGATTGGCTAGTGATGAAAATTTCAAAATTTAGAAGTACTTTAGTAAAGCCACGCTTCCCTTAAAACTGTGGCCTGCTGGCGAAATGGAATCGTAAACTTGGAAGATTTTCACGATGGCGAAGGAAGTCACTGGGTGGCCTATTCCACTGTTGCGGGTCAACCATATCATTTCAATAGTATTGGCAACGTGGGTCCTCCCCGGTCGGTGGTTAACTATGTGGGGCCATGAATAAAATGCAATTTCGGACACTCTGGTGGAGAACCGCAGGAATAGCAACATCGGCTTCCCTATCCTCGTAGCGACCTTGGACTCCGGCCTGAAATCCGCTTGGTTTCAGGATGCCACAACTCGAGATGCTGCTATGAATCTCCTGACGCGAAAGGGCGTCTACCCTTACGAGCACGTGAGAGACATGTCCATTTTCGATAAGGAAGAGCTACCATCGAGAATGTCGTTCTTCTCCCAGCTGAAACACTAAGAGTTAGCAGGTGACGAGTACGTTCGGGCACTCAACCTCTGGCTCAAGATGAAAACGAAGAAATTTGGTTCGTACTACGAGACTTACCAAATGACAGACGTTTTCCTGCTGGCTGGCAAACACATTCGAAGATTTTAGAAAACTTTGCCTGGAAAACAACAAGTTGGATCCCTGCTATTACATATCCACTCTTTACGGCTTTGTCATGTGTGTCGGATTCCGTTACCTGACGAGGGTAGAAATCAGGACCTTCGACGTAGACGACCTTCGACCTAGAGACCTTCGACGTAGAAATAGGATGACGCGGACGAGGGATACATCTTGGAAGTAGATCTCGAATATCCCAGAGAGCTTCAGGTGATTACCCCCTTGCTCTGTAGAAGATCGACATTAGGGATAAATTCTTGTCCGCTTATTTGAGAGATTTGGCTAAAGAATTGAAGCACGTTATTAAATCTTCGTCCAACACCAAGTTCATTCCGAATCTTCTGCACAAAAAGAAGAGCGTCGTCCATTACCTGAACTTGAAATTCTACCGCCAGCTGGGCTAGTTCTCCGCCGCATCCAAAGAGTCCTCGCCTTCAACCAGAAACCGTGGATGAAGGAGTACTTAGACTTCAACAACGAGAAAAGGCAAGTGTCGACTGCTCCTTTCGAGAAGGACTACTTTAAACTTCTTTACAACTCGGTTTTCGGCAAGACCATGGAAAACAAACAAAATGGGCTCAACGTCAAACTATGCACCGACGCTAGGAGGGCGTTGAAATACACGTCCCAACCCCACACCGATTCCTTCAAGATCTTAAATGAAAACTTCGTTCAGATCAACCGGCGTATTCGACGCGTTTAGTGCGATCTCCCCACTTACTCGGGATTCTCCATTTTGAAACTGTTTAAACTCGTGATGTACAAGGTCCATTACGAGTTTATTCGGCCAAAATACGGAGAACGAGTAAAACTCCTCTTCACCAACACGGGCAGTCTCTGCTACCGTATCGAAACTGACGACATGTTCGAGGACATGCTCCAGAACCGAGAACGTTTCGATACAAGCAATTTCCCCCTGGACCACCACCTTTTCTCAGATTCTAGTAAGCAGGTCCTGGGAAAGATGAAAGACGGTGTGGGCGGTATAACCATCCAAGAGTTCGTCGACTGCGAGCGAAGATGAACGAGATCAAAACGTGGAGGAAAGAGACCGTTAACAAGGCCAAAGGAATCGAGATATCGTTCATCAGGAAGCACTTGTTCTTCGATGATTACAAATTCGCCTTGAAATGGACGACACCGGCGCAAAAGGGCATTTAGGCAAAAATCTCCAGCATCGGAATCAAGTTGAGTACGGTGCGAGTTTCGAAATCCCTCCTCACGCCATACGACGACAAGAGGTTCATCTTGGAAAATGGCGAAGACACCCTAGCTATCGGCTACTATGACTTGGGCGCATGGAGAAAGTACGAGGACGACTTTGATTCGGACGTTGACGTGATGAGCCACGAGGAGGGAGAGGAAAAAGAGAGTACAGCGCTCAAACTGCGGGAAGAGGAAAACGTGAACGAGGAGAAGAAGTTAAAAAAGAAAGAGAAAGCAGCTTAGAGACTCTCTTTACTGGAGAACCGTCACAGAAGGTTGGAGGATCCTTCCGCTTGGGAGGAGAAGCGAAAAATGGAAAAGAGAGAATTGGAACGAGAAAGATGGGCCTCGTTATACCCGGAGCTGAAAAAGAAGAGATTGGAGAAAATTGCCACTCTATTGCGAAGCTCGAGCTGGGGAAATGGAAGCTCGTACAGAAGAGAGATTGAAGAAAAAAGCTGCTTCAATGAGTGAAGATCGAGCTGGAGAAATTGAAGAGCAGAGAAAAGAGAGATTAGCAAAATAGGCTGCTTATAGGAGTAAAGTGCACGCTCAAGAAGCTGAAGAGCAGAGAAAAGAGAGATTGAAGAAAAAAGCTGTTTCTATGAGCAAAGCTCACATTCAAGAAATCGAGGCGCAGAGAAAAGAGAGATTAGCAAAAAAAGCTGCTGCTGAAAGGAAACATCTACAAAACGAGACGGAGGACGAAAAGATTGGTGAAAAGACGAGCGCGAAGCGGAATTTAAGGAGCTTGAATACCATGTGGATAGGACTTCTTTGGAAGGGAAACCACATGAAAATAAAATAAAACCCGTCATGTGGATTAGGTCTAGTATGGACGTACTGGTAACTGCATGTAAAATACAAAAACGAACCGTGCACCTACCTACTGGGTGGTCTGGAAACCGGTACTTACGTCAAGCTCAGTGCATCGATGTATTTTCAATATGTGAAAGTTCATAAAAGCAACTTTTAGGGTATCCGATTTGAGGACTCCCTAATGTCACTAATTCGTCACGCTGTAAAGCACTTGTGAGAGTTCTCACAATATGAAAGGTCATAATGCAAATACAGTCCTGAGACCCTCGAATGTTGTTAATTCGTCATTCTCGGGAATGCAGTTAACAATTCGTCATTCACACAATGTGAATGCTTTTCGAGTACCCGCACTACCCTCCTCTCGATTTTCGGAACACCCCAAATATTGTTAATTCGCTATTTGCACGCTTTGAAGTTTATTTTTTAGAGTTATCATAATGTGAAAGCTCACAGAGCTCTCGCACGACTTGTCCAGTTTTAGGAACCCCAAAAATGCTGCAAATTCATCATTTTTTACACTTTGAAGCGCTCGAGAGTTCTTACAATGCGAATGCTTACGAAGCACTCGCACTACCCCTCAGATGACGTCACTTCAAGCCACGTAACCTTCGCTCTTGGAGGTGGACATATTTAGTTAACAAAAGGACTCGTGTAGCAAAAGGACACATTTAGGTAACAAAAGGACACATTTTGGTAGCAAAAGGCTCTCCACCATCGATGACCTTGACCGACTTTGACCTCGACCCGGTGACCCATCTTGGCTACGGCTGCATTTCCAGTATGCAAAAAGCACTTTCCTACGAACTTTTGCTCCACATCACCTGTTATCTCATGTGATTTAAATTATATCTACAATTGGGGTGAGGAGTGGCAGCTCCAACTGATTATTCCCTAGACTATAGCTTTTCATGTGGGAAAAAAATCCATCCCATATATTACATATAATAAATACATGGGTATATGTAATCTACATATGCCTGACGTGCATTCGGTTAACGACCTTGGTGTCTGCTTAACGTCAGACCTTAAATCAACCAAATACTGCGACCATATTGTGGCAAGAGCTTTCTGCCATCTAGCAATGGTGAACAAGTGTTTCACATCTGGCAACAATACTATTAAGATTTGGGCATACAAGGTGTTTATTCGACCATTGCTGGAGTTTGCCAGCCAGGTGTTGCCCCCGTCTCTTTCGGGAGACATTGGCAAGGTAGGACGCGTTCAACGCATATTTACAAAGAGCTTACTCAACTTAAAAAACATATCCTACGCAGAAAGGTTGAAAAAAAACTTAACTCGAGTCCCTGGAACTATGCAGACTTATAGCAGACCGATATTTGACGTTTAAAATCGTTCGGGTTTTCTGAATGATAATCTTCCCTTCTTCGACCTTGCGCCGTGCCTGACTACACGTGGACATTCATTTAAACTGGCAGTACAATCGGCTAATTGCGACAGCAGAAAACACTTCTTTTCACATCCGTGTGGAACTCTCTTTCTGACGAAACGATTAGGGCTCACTCCACAGCATATTTCAGCTCCATCCTTGGTAAGTTAAGTCTACAGGCTCTTTTGAAACGACCAGAATTTTTAAAAGAAAAAAGAAAAAATAAAGATAACCTTTGCGGGTCCAGTCTAAGTGGCTTGCCCTTTTGATAACCCTGCCACTAATGGGGCAAAATGTTTATTAAATTTTTTATTTATTTTAATGCGGATGATAGAGCTGTTGCTTTTGTTAAAGAAGATAATGTTGGAGATTTAGATTGTAATAATGCTGAAAAATTCAAATTAGTGAACCAAAGTAGCATGTTATTTAAAAAAGATGATCATATTAATTTGTAAGAATTCTAAAAGTAATCAAAATTAGTATGCAAAATGTGTGTGCAGAACAAGTATGCAAAATGAGTTGGCAGCCATTGATGAGCATAGTGCAGAGCCATATGAAGAAAGAATTTATACTACAACCTTTTAACAATGGTTGAAACCAAAGGAGGGTAATAATGTTGGGATTTCTCGTTCTTGTATTTGGAAAGAATGAATTCTTTTTGCACTGGTTTGGCAGTTTCAGTGAGTCTTATCTCATTCTTGTGTGCAACAGTGCATAGGAAATCACAATACTGGACTTATTTTACGAGCAATTTAACATTCCTTCCTGAAAATTTTCTATTGAATGTGTTGAAACAGGTTTGGTAGTGAGGGCTGAAGTAGGCCAATACACTGAAACGCATTCCAAACCAGTGCCTAGCGTGTAAATGCAGAGGTTTTTCTATGTCTACAAAAGAGATGCAGTACACGCTCTTTTTACGGCTGCTCGAAGACAATTTACCAGCTCTGATCAATGGATCTTTTCGTGAATTGCACATTTAGCAAACCAGGAGCTAAAAATCTTCAATGTAATATGAAGGTAGATAAAATATTCTTCACTGTATTTGTGTGATGAGTATAATCTAGTATGGTTATCAGATGTTCAAAACCTTCTAACCCATCCATAAATTGAACCAAACTACTTACTACGTGTAAATCTTGCACATGTACCCTCATAGAGTGGAATTTCTTCATAACTGAACGGAATTGAAGTAGAACCCTGAAACGGTACATCAGAATTATCAAAAAAGTGATACAGAAAAAAAGTCATATGTTTGAATTTTTTAAAGGTTGAACCTAGTTGAACCTAAGGTCGGTTTATATAATTCTTGTATAAATTAACTGATTCAGAGCCCCGATTAACTGATTCAGTACACCTTACACTCTGGGGAAAGAAATACTGGGAAAAACTGAAAAAGTTCTTGTTGAAAATTGTGATGCAGGCGTACTAAGGTAAAAAAAAAAACAGAATATTATTTTATTGCATGTAGCCATGAAACTGACAAGAGTTACCCAATGATGCAATGTCAAAAACGACTGGATGATCTGCTGTCATGTAATAACATTAAATCGTTTCTCATATTCCATGTTATGCCAATCGAGTGATTTAGAATCTGTAAATGAAGTTATCAGAAGCTACACGTTTAGAATGTAACTTCCATTTAGATGGCTGATGGTTTTTGGTTTTCCGTGTGGCAATGCAGCTAGGTAGCTGGTATTCCTCTTTCTTCCATTTTAGAAAGGAATACTACAATGGGATGAGAACATCTATGCGTTGTTTACTTGCACCCATACTTGAACAAATCCAGCCTTACTTGGACAGCAATACGGTACACAGCTAAAGAGCTATAACAAATTGCCAACCAAATCTTGTGGAGAAAATGCGAAATGGATGACAATTCAGAGCACAAACCTGGCAAACGCAGCTAAAATCCAGAGAAATACAATGCAAAGAACAACAGACAAAAATTGAAAAAGAGTGTCTAAAGCGTCATACAAGAATAAACACCAGGCAAAATGAGGTTCTGGCTGATGTTTATTTAACTAACACAAAAAACACAGAAATCCCAATAAAGTAGACTATGGAATGAACCCTTCCCTCCTACAAATTTGATGCCCTTCTCAAGATTGCTTAGACTATCACTCAAGATATTTGGCTGCCTTCCACTTCTGCACTGCGTATATATAAGTTCGGCGCAACTATTGAAAACCTTTTAGCCTTTAAATGCTGCCATGCCAGCTGCCCGTGGCAGGTATATCTTCCATGAAGCTAAACGTACTTCTTCGTCAACTTCAGTTTTCATCTGTCACGTGCTCCACGCCCTTGCAGGAAGTGTGGAAGAAGGTACGACGAATGTGTCTTTCTTAGTGGCACAGTTCAGAGTGGCCGAGTGCTATGCTCTTCCATGCCAAATATCACTAAATGTCCAGCATTGGGATTTCCATGAGCTCAAGCGATAACCATGATGATCCTGTTTTACTCGAGATTAAGCATATGGAGCAGGCTCATTGATAGGCCTTAATTTTGAATGGTTAAGAAGATTATAACCTAACATTCATTTGGCAGAAATTTGTTTCAGTCTTGGCAAAGTTAAGTTACTCTGCCCCAAGGCCCGATGATGTTCGTTGTCAGCTGTTTAATAATATGTCTGTGACATCCCAGTAGTTCTTGCTGGCAATGTTCAATCATGTCTGAACAGATGGATCTATTCCAGCAGGATGAAATCCTGGTTATAAAACTAGGAAAAGAGCCAATTTCTCCTTCCATTAATCACTCAATCACTCTTAATTGGAAATAGGTTGGGCTTAATAGCTTAGGCAATATGTTGGGCGAGAAGTTGGTCCGAGTGATGGAGTCTCAGGAATTATTATATACAAAGCAATGCAGGTTGCGAAGGTTTCAGTCGACTATTGATCATCTGGTTGCCTTGAATCAGACATGAAGGAGGGTTTTTGCCTGTGTTCACATCTACTTCAAGTCTTCTTGATTTGGAAAAGGCTTACGATATGACCTGGCTTCACTGTGTTCTGTATAGGTTATACTACTATGGCTTGAGGGAACAGATGCCTCTATTCCTTTAAACCTTCTTCTCAGGGGCAATTCTTTACTGCCTGTGCTATTTGGAGATTTTTTAAAATTTGGGGATGTATTCTAAGTGTAATTATTTTTGCCACTGATATCAGTCTAGTTGCACAGCAAGCCACTGTTGCCATATGACTGTTCAATGATAACTTCAGCTTTCGCCTTCTCCATTCCAAACAGTGGGTGCCCACTTTAGCCATCAATCAACAGTGCACACAAATATTTGCTTGCATTTGGGAGAGGCACAAATTACCGAAGTCCTGCAGAAACGTTTCCAGAGTCAGATGTTTGATTCTAGGTTTTCTTGGCTTCCACCCTATCGCAAACTTAAAGATAAGGACTTCCGGGCCTTTTACCTTTTACAGGTTCAGTTTGACACTTCATGGGGTTTAGAATGCCCTGTCAACTCCAGACGTTAGACCCTGTGCTCCACAGTAGCCTGAATTTGGCAACGGGGACATTTTTTATATGTCCAGTGGTCAGCCTCCATGCAAAGGGACCACCTTTGGTCAACCTTAAGGAGCTTTAATTAGCTTCAGAGGCACATTTGCAATTTGTTAGTAGCAGCCAGCCATTCAGTATGCTGCGTGACAACATGCAGTGCAATCCGTTCCTGCTTAGCCCATGGTTTTTAAAGAAACTTGCGTGTAGGCAGATTTGGGGTGGTAAGGGTGATTTTTGTGGTAGGCTCCAGCAGTCCTCTGAGGAAAGGTCGTTTGAAATGTGCCGTATCTTGAGCCTTAGCGAGATGCTAGTGGGCGTTTGGCATGTCGCAAGTAGCAGTTTTACATACCATCAGACAGCCACCCAATGTGTTCCCCTTTCTCTGCAAGGTAATTACTTTTATTTTACTTTTACTTTGTTTACACTAGCGCTGCAGTGCCGTGCAGGCTTCACAGCAAAATAAAAAATTTAGAAAAAGATGCATAACAGTGCAATTGAATATAAATAGACAAATTTAAAATAAATACTATATAAAAGTACTTATTTCAACAAAATAATGATGATTACTGATGAAGGTAAATTTAGTAAACCAAAAGGCAGTCACAAAAAGAAAACCTAGTTACGAAACCGATAACTAGAAAATAAATAAATAAAGTACATAACTAGGTACATCAGGACATGATTTCGACGATTCAATTCAAGAGTACTTGTAGGAGTTCTATCAGTACGTCGGATATCGGCTACTTTTCACTGATGGGTCGAAGTCAGAAGTTAACTTGGCAGGCAAAAAGGAATTACACTGCCAGTTTAGGTATGGTAAAATTTCAAGATTAATCCATTACCTGCCTTGCTCGCCTATAATCATTTACCATGATGCGTTGAGAATTGGAAAGCTGGAAAGAAGGCACTTGCCCAGCTTTGATGTGTGTTAACATTTTTTGCTTTTAATGGGGAGTCAAAAAGACTGCTACGTTTTTATACATGATTTTTCCTATTTATAAAAGAGAAAAAAGTATCAAACCAATACCTCAACTTTACTTCTGTCTTATTTCAAATGCGTTATTCTATCACTAATGGCCAACGCATAAGCTTTTGTTTTTGTCAGAACGGCGGCCCTGTAGCGCATTTCTTACTTGTAAATCTATAACTGAAAAGGATAATCTTGCAATCTGTTTCGAAAAGTCTATGCCCACCAGAGGGACATTTTTCGAATAAGTGTTAACTTCGAAGGCTTGGCCAGACGTTCTGGAGTCGCAGTACTGCTTCCTAAAATCCATAATCATTTGATGCAAGTTGGAGATGTTAAGTTGGGCAAAATTTAAATTCATATCTAGAAAAGTACAACATTTGGAATCGAGCGTTACGTGGACGTCTGTAAGCTGCAGTGATCGAAGACTGCAAGATTTTTTATCATTGTCCTTAGCCATTTGAAAACCTATTACTATCCACCTTGGCCGTTCAGTAGCCAAAGTGGTAATAAGTCTCCAAGTAAAACTAGTCGATGCGGGAAGCTGTACGTAGCTGGTCAGAATACCTGTATCTGAATCCAAGGTCGACGCTGACGCTCTAATCCACCAAAACGTACAGGTTTTTTTTGACTTTCCAAAGGAATCACGTGCGGTAGGCACCCAGTCACTTGGTTCAAGACTTTTTGCCAGCATCAACGAATGACAGTTTGAATATAGCATCATCGTCCGGCAATCGAATAAGCACCAGTGTTTGTTGACAAGCATATACAATTTTTGTATAGCCTTTGAAAAATCCGAGTAAGTGGGACAATGGCATGGTAAACGGAAAACTACCTTTTGGATTGTCGTCAAAGAGCACATCTTTTTTATGTTTCAAAAGCAAATTCTTCATATCATCTGTCGTAGATGCATTATTGGGAGACCAAAAACGATCCTCTGTCGGTCAGTTCCGCCTGTTGCTCTGGAGAGTAATTTACTAAACCTTTAATGATGCTTGCAAAACAGGGTCTTATCACCTACTTTATACTTTATCAAACTAAATAAATATGTGGCGGCGTTGTTCACCAAAGTAATTTTATCGTTTATGGCGTATAACGAACCATCAGCACTCATGTCAAGTACACCTTTCATGTGAATGCAGCTTTGGTGCAGGTGGGAGAACAAATCTTGGTTCTGAACCGTAATTCTAATTTCACTGTTGGGTGTATTCATGTTCGTACCCACTATTGGCTCGTACTCATAAGAGTACGAGTTATTTCCTTGTGTACAAGTGTTATACGAGGAACTGAGCTGCAAATGAAATTAATAACCAAGTTGGTATTTCCACAAGCGGCAGGGCTGTAAATGATGCACCTGACATCCTGGGGAAAATTCAGTAAATTACTAGTCGATGATCGTTTGTTAATGATATCAGTTATGCCATAATTGAACACTTTCATTTTCCACTACGCCTGGTTTCGAATTTCTACATTTGAAGAGCAGAAGAGCGTACCCCAACTCATATAGACCGAATTTGAGTGCCTCCTTAAATCGATAGCTGACACCCTACCCAAATCCTTCCTTGAGAAGCTAGGGCATGAAGAAAATCAACCATCATCAACATTTACAGCATCGTTCCACAGGGTTCAGTGATTGGTTCTAGTCCAGAAGTCACCATCTTTCGCCACCAAGCTGCACATTTTTTTAGTAAGCCGAAAAGCAGCCAGAAAAGTTTATGATTGTATTCCTTCTCCATTGCCTATCGCCGAGCATATTCGGTCGAGAACTGGGTAGCCGATTCGAATCCAGGTCATGCCACTCTGACGAAACGTAAGTGCATAAAGGTGGCTTACTGAACTACGTTATTTAGTGTATAATTAGTGTATAAGAGATCTTTATTTATTTAACCAAATTATTAGCATAAGCCACTGAATATATAAGAAATACAGCTTCGGGGACTAATATTATTGGTCGTCTTCACTTTAACATCTTTATGTCTGATCTTTCTGCCAAACTTGGTGCTAACAATATTATTACAATGACAATTTGAAACTGTTTGATCCAACTTCTGAAGAATGTCTCGAAGTTGCCCTTGGGTATGTTCAACCCTGGAAGAAGAGCAACTTTTTTCCATTTATTCTTTAAAAGTGCATCGTTTTACACCTTGTGATAAACAATCTATGCAAAGTTTATTGCATCTCTGATGTGTATTCTCTGTTAGCTCTACCCAACGTCAATTTGTTATCACTATTGACGACAAAATGAAGTTTGACATCAATGCAAACTTGCGGACTCGTAAAGCTTTCTGCTTAGCCCGCTGTGTTAAAAAAAAATATTCTCTTTTCACGGCGCACCTTCATTTGCCTTAAATAAATACTGATGCCTACCTATTATTTGCCTTGTTGCGCAAGAGTTTTGTGAGACCTACTCTCGTCTGCTGCTCACAAATTATCAGGCCTTTCATGCTGCACACTTTGATAAATTCGAAAATTGTCTACGTAAGCTGATAAAGAGATAGCAAATTTCCCTATTTGACACCTTTCTTATAATGAACGGCTTACACAGCTTTATATTTGCCGCTTCAAAGCAGATTTGACAGGGGTGATGTGATTCTGTCCTACCAAACATAGTTGGGAATTTTTGAAATCACCCTTTCCAATTTTTCATCCGCAATTTCAACAGCAATCACTTTAGTTTACAGGTGCTTGTTTCAAGACTAAACTGCCGTTAATTCTTTTTCACTGAAAGGGTTGTTTTCCTTTGAATTTTCTTCCGGAGTACGGTGCTTCGGCTCATTGCCCGACTTGTTATCTGGAATCCCCTGCTACGGTTTTTTTGGGAGTGGGGTGCTTCATAAGCATCTGCTTTGCGCCGAATTTAATCGAATTTAAAACGGAAGGCTACTAATATAGATTTTGGGAAAGCTAGTAATACTGATTTCAAAAGCGTATTTAAAGCACGTTGTGGTGCAACAGTATGTGCCACGACACTGCAAATACATCCACCGTTTTCCAGGCCCTCTTTCGACATCACTTCCTCCTACGTCATTTCCTCTGACATCGTTTCCTCCTTTCCTTCTGCATCTTGTCTAACCCCCTTTCCCCTACTATTGCCTTTTCCCTGTTACCAACCTTCACCAATGTCAGTCGCCACTCTCCAAATGGCGAGGGAAATTCAGCAGTTGCCTACTTGATTTTTAGCCCTACTGGCCAGCGTGGCGACTTATTAACAAACTCTATGCTGAAATTGTCATATCTCGGGAACCGTGCTAGCTAGAAACAAGCGGTTTGCATCGTTGCGTGCAGAATTACAATGGCTATCCAACTAAGCATGCAATATTGTTACTAGCCTCTTCACCTGATTAGAAAGTTAGATTATTGAAAACACTGTTTAAATATTAAGTAGCAACACACCTGCTAAAACTATTTCTACATGGTGAGTAAGTAATAGGCAATGGCGAGTGAATTTTAATATCTACTGGTCAAATGACGAGCGCCACAGAATTCACATTCGAAAAGGTAGGCTGTAATCGTTGTTGTTTACGTTTTGGGAGAACGAAGCATGTTTCCGGGAGTGGGAGAGCACCAGCTGTATTTCACTCTTAGTGTATAACACCGATTTCCCACTAAAAAAAATAGCTCATGCATAACAGTACCGAGCCGTGAAGATTAATTTCATACATAACAATTCAGGGGGGGGGGGGGGATTGAGGCTTAATGGCGCGTCGACAGCTTGGTCATTAGCGCCAACCTCAGTCACAGTGCAGTGGTCCGGGTTGCCACTGCACCACACATTACAGAGATATTATTCAAACCCCTAACCTAAATCTTGTCATACATCTGTACCTCCTGCAAAAATTGAAAAACACCGGACAGGAGGACAGACTTATCGCCCAATTGACGCACAATGTCATGCGGAAGATGGAAACGACGACGAAAACCATCAAGATGGCAACAATCAACAAGGAAGTGCCGGACCGTAAGTGGCCGCCGACACCAATAACATTCAGGAGGGTCAACCCCGCGCAAAAGGAAAGAGTGAAACAATTCAGGCTTACCATATCGAACTGGTTTGCTTTTAAAAGCTTATCTACAGTGGTAATGTACCAGACGTCGTGATACAGTTCACTTTATGTATTACACGTGAAATCGAATCGAAGCGGTCATGAGATTCAGGCTTTCAAAGCATTAACAAGAATAGAAAATAGGAAGGGGAGTTGGGGCGGAAGTAGGAAGGAATAAAAGAAAAGAGAGGGGACCTGCAAAACATGGCTGGCCACACACTGGCGTACATGTGAAGGCAAAGGTTTATGGGTACGTGGCCATGCTTCAAGTTGAAATGCTGTGGTAAGGAATGGTACAACCACATTAAGTTTTGAAGTTTTATGCTTGAAATCAGCATAAAGCGAGCTGTTCTACGCTGCCTGGTGGGGTATCAGTTTGCATCCCAGTTCCATAAGGCATGTCATGCTTTATTCATTATGTGTAAAATATGATTATTTTCCAAAACGCAGCGTGACTTTCTCACAGGTCCCCGTGCATCTGGAGGTTAGTGTGGATCCACAGGAATTCCAATCAAAGAGAGCCGAATGGTGAGAATGGACAGCTGCCAGCCAGGGACACGACGGACAGAATCTCCCAACCACTCAAAGTTAAATAATAATAATAATAATAATAATAATAATAATAATAATAATAAATATCGCCAATCCAATGGTTACAATAATAAAAAGAAATACAATAAGTAACGGTCTCCATTCAAAATAAATCCAAAAGTCATTCCAAAGGCAAAACACAAAACGCACTATTTCGGATATAGCACACAGTCTTTTTCAAGCAAACTAGTTTAGCTAAATTGTAGCTGAAAATGCCATTCCAGCCGCTCTTTTTAAGAGGGTATTGATCTATACTTAATTTTTGGTTACGATTCTATTAATTTAGATGCAGCTTGTTCACCAATGTTAACTCTTGTTTTGCTAGAAAGGGGCCTTCCTATAGCAGAAAATAATACGTTTTATTGTTTGAACTTTTGTAAAGTAGCAGACTTTGTTTAATATTAATCATTCCAATGGTCAAGGTTAATACTTACATTAAAAACTTCGGCTGATAGTATGGCAGCTGATACATTTAGGACTTGCCATATTGTTTCTACGCTGATATTATGGTTCTCACGAAGAAAGTCTTTCAACCATAGGCAAGTATTTGGGTACCCATAATATTTTTTCAACTGTAGTAGGGCAGGAGGATATTGGTGACATATGGTAACCTCAGGTGCCTTCTTGAACACCTGTTTTGCAATTTCGACGTCAACAGCAACTGGGTACTGGAAGTAATATTCAAATCTATCGTCGATCTGATAGATTAATAATGCCCCACACACACAGAACACCGTTATCCAGATCAGCTTTAGGAATACGTGCCTGTGTTTGCTCAACAGAAATTGAAAGAAAGATACATTTTCATAATTTTTATTCTTGCCTATAATGATTCTGACAAATCGCCGCAAACGAACGTTCAAGCAATTTTCCTTTCTATGCAGCTGGATTTGTTTTCCTTTGGTTTCCATCATCGTCTTCACAAATAGATCTTGGAACAATGGTTATAATACCTGGTAAAGGGATAAACATTAAGAATTATATCGTGTATAAATTGCTATTGTGTATATTATTATTTCATCATTAATATTTTGTGTTTAATAGCCGTAGACATTCATTTGTTTGCCTAAGAAAAAAAAATAACACTACCCAAGCACTACTCTATTACCTTCCCATCATCCAAACTTTTTATCCCTGATTCGTGTTCCGTGGTTCATTCTTGATTAGTTTTTCCCAATGCCTCACTCCCCTAACAGCATTTCCATACATACCACTCTCATCACTGGCTCCAATGTAACACATCCATAATGGTAAAACTAATTTGTAAGTCTGCTTTGATTGTGATTATGATGATTGCGTTGATTGTAATGTGATTATGTTGATTGTGTTATGACACGCATGCCACCCTTATAAAAAAATGAAAAGGATATAGTTTAATTAAAGTCCTTTTCAACTGCTGGGTCTAATTCAGGATGGAGAGGAACACTTTCTTAAAAAAAATCCTAGGATCTTTTACGTCCCAGTATCGCATTATCGTTTCGTGTTAACTTCTTGGTTTTGATGTTTTAATTTGTTGAATTTTGTATGTTAAAGTTCCTGTTTGCGTTGAAATGTCATAATCAATATTACAACGGTTAGAACTATGGCTGTATCTGATCTCCTTCGAACTTCTAATGTTCGTTCTTGATAATGAACACTTATTTGGCAAATTAATCAGGAAATGAACGGCCGAGTCCTTCAGTATCACATGAACGGAAACATCGCAAAATTTCAAACATTTCTGCTACAGTGATGGCTATCATCAGTGGAAAGCGTACAGGGCTCAACAGATTTCCTTACATCCCTACACTGCTTCTACTGATGGCTCCCACCGGTGTAGCTGAAATATTTGGAGTTTTCCTGGGTTCCTATTCTTGTAAAGCTGTATGACTCGGCCTTTAATTTACAGTGTTCATTTGTAACTGATGGCCTCGGCCTTTCATGATGATTGTTCATGCGAAGCTCTAGGAGTCGACGTATCGATTTTAGTTTTCATGGAAGATGAAAGACTCGGCCTTTCATGATGATTATTCAAGCGAAGCTCTAGGAGTCGGCGTATCGTTTTTAGTTTTCATGGAAGATGAAAGACTCGGCCTTTCATGATGATTGTTCATGCGAAGCTCTAGGAGTCGG
>JAHWFP010151384.1:839-13696 GCA_023313725.1 Lithobius niger | reverse complement strand
CCCCCCCCCCCCCCCCCCCCCGCCTATTCAAAGTGCATTATGATGCGGTTTTCCACTCTCAATAAATTTTTCCTATCTTTCTTGGGCATTATGAGATTTGCTCTTGCTGTCTCACTATAATAATGACAATCTCATAAAAAGGAACATAAACGTAAAATTAAAAATAAATTTCAATCCCTTCTACCACCCACGGGATCAAAGACCATTACATTACCACGTCAGTCAGTTTTCCGTTAATCTAAAGAGTAGCAATCCAATTTGCATTTTAAATGGATATTG
This sequence comes from Lithobius niger, assembly GCA_023313725.1. Taxonomy (NCBI): domain Eukaryota; kingdom Metazoa; phylum Arthropoda; class Chilopoda; order Lithobiomorpha; family Lithobiidae; genus Lithobius; species Lithobius niger. The sequence goes on along the minus strand of JAHWFP010151384.1, from coordinate 13,417 downwards.
ACGCGAATTTTTTTTGTTATCTGTTGTTACGCCATATCCAGCATCACATGTTACTTGACGTTGGGTATTGACCCATTTTCGACCGATACGCATAGTGACGAGACAGAATACCTGACTTACATAATCATAGACGTGCATGCGTTGTACAATTCTATGCCAGTTAATGGCATTAAACACAATGCGTAGATATGCAAAATATGTAGATGTGTTCGTCTTTTTTCCAATAACAGCTGCCGGATAAAATTTGAAGCTAAATAAAAGTGAAATGAACTCCTTTTCTTTCAGTCGTGTGTAAATGAAAAAGTATAGGCACTAAGATGTAACGATTGAAAATGGAAATCCAGTACAGTGCACATAAATAAAACAATTTACGACTTTTCGAAGCAATCCCTGCTTGATAATGAAGCGGGGATTGCTTTGGAACGTTGCAAATTGTTATCATACGTCTGATAACGGAGCTATCCATTGTTGTCGATCATAGGCAAAGGTTGGCTTATCGCCGCCCTCCATTGCAAATTGCGTTATCTTGACCAATTTCTTGTTGATGTGGCACTTTATTACACATCTGCACTGTAGTGGGGTTGAGTCAATACACAATTAAAAAAAAAATGGAGTGATATCATATCAAAAACCCAAACTGGTAAAAGGGGCCGACAAGTTCCGAATGGTTCGGTCCTTCAAAGTAGTGATATCAACACACCAAAACATTCACTAAAGTTAATCGCACCGCTTAATAATTTGAAGGTTAAATGAAAACTTTAACATTGCTACCGAAAGTAGCAATGTTCTAGTTTTCATTTAACCTTCGAACTATTGAGCACTGCGATTAACTTGGCGAATGTTTTGGTGTGTTGATATCACTCCTTTGATGGGCCGAACCATTCGGAACTTGGCTGCCCCTTTTTCCAGTTTTGGCTTTTGATATGATAAAAACATGTCTATAGCTATTTATGGAAGCTTGGCAAATCTAAATATTAACACACAGGTAGAGAGTAGTACGGGGAAGTGCCTCTTTCGAAAACCAGGGTTACAGCAAAAGCACGTGGCCCTAAAGTGGCGTGTAAGTGCAAAGTTATTGTTGTAACCATTGTTTGTAGTTTCATCCACCAGTACATTATAACATGCTTAACAGTTATACTCTTAAGCATAAGAGTATACATTGTTTATAGTACACATCTTACATTATAAACCAAAGTCTCATAGCAGAAATGAAGCAACCGCAACGACCCTCGGAACGGGAACAATGAAAACGTGCGAGTGTGTCAATTCTTGGGCTTGAAGTTGAAACTGGGACGTTGTTGCCCTGAAAAGAAGTTGAAATTGGCACATTGTTGCCTCGAATAACAATTTGCTCTAACAATTATCCTTATAACCAAACACCGTGGTAATCTCAAGGGCAAGTATTACATGACGTCATGCACAGCTACGTATAGCAAAGAGGAGGAAGGGAAGGAAACCAAGAGGAGAGGGAGAGGACGGGATAAAAGGAGGAGGGGAGAGGGGAGGGAGAGGATTGGCGGAAAGGGGGAGTGTTACACAAACAAAAATCGACTGTTGCAGTGAACGATCAGGTAGCACCGAGCAAATACCGGGAAACAACCACGGGTCAAACAAATCCCCGGGCGAAGCTGGGTACGATGCTAGTTGTTTTTATAAACAGGTAGCTCACTAACAGACAGGGTTCATTTTATTGCAAGGGTTTTGTTTTGTTACGTTAGCGAATGTTTGCTCCATGGCGATGATAGGAACAAATTTGCTGAAGACAAAGGAAACAAACTGCAGATCGTGAGTGCAAAGTCCCATCAAGTAGAAAAAAGTAATCTTTTTAAAGAAGTAGGTCTTTGTAAATGCACCAGGTTTGCTGGTTATTCTAAACACATGCTAGTGTGTTGCTGCAAAGTAAATGATTAGCGAAGTAGATGAGATAATATATTAAATGTTGTTGTTACTATTGTTGTTGAATTTTACATGTACGTGACTAGTTTCGATTCATCGTGAAAATTAATAGACATAAAATCCCTGCAGAAATAAAAGACAGAGATGAATATAAGACGATGTGACCTTTGATATGTTCGCAGTCCTACGAAATTGTGATGTCCACCCAAAACCCAAATAGCACGGACGATTTACAAATTACCCTTACCGAAATGGGAGTTCACCCCAAGGAAGACATAAATTGTGGTCCTCAGCCCGACAAAACTTAATAGTTATATAATTTAAAAATGTAGTACGGTATGTGATTCCGTGTCAAACCATCGCATTTCTGAAGCAAGGAGGTGCACAGATTGAGCGATCAAAGCAAGGATTTTTGGAAGGAGTAATCTTTTTCAGCGTAAAATAAACCATTTTATACAGAGTGTAATGAAGGAATTGTGAACAAGAACTGCAGTGAACTTACGTCCTGATAATCAATACAATAATTTTGTGACACTCTGTGGATCGAATAAAATGTTTAGTGGTGCTGCTACACATCAGTCTGTACCAGCTTAGCACCCATTTGTCTTCCATCTCACTTACCCTTTAGACCACTGATTTTCAAATGGAAATCTTCAGTAAACACAAACTTGACTGAGAAAATCAGTTGAATACCTTCTCACAGCTTATCTAGCCTCGTCTAGCGACCAAATGAAAGGCTAAGAATTTGCAGACTTTTTTTATGCTCTGTTGGCTTTAGATTGGAACTTGTGAATGCCATAAATTATAAGAATCCTCTTCTTTATAGAAAAGTCTCACGTAAATGAAATTCTCTGAATAAGCCTTTACAATACGCATAAAAAGAAAATCACACCTTAACAATGACAGTTTCGTTAAACCTGGTGAATTTTTCTCTACGTTTTCAATAGTTACCACCACTCACAACCGTGTTCACTGACGGATGCTTGACAGTTGGTTAAACCCAAAGTTACGCCTGACTACACCACGCCAACGGAAGGATAAAAGAACTTGTTATAACGTGGTTGTGAATGCTATACCAGTGACGGCAAAAAGAGGTGGCATATAAATAAACAACCTATGCCTACTGTATTATGGTGTTGGCACAGAACCTTAATCAATATTTTGCTTAGCACCTGCTCTATGCTGGACGTTAGAATCATGGGAAAAAAAGCAAATCAAGTATCGGATCAGTTTTAGGCTTTTCAGAATAATGATAAATATCTTGAGTTCAACTAACACAGCAAAAAAGCTTCAGTAAAATTTACAGCTAATTAGTCGAATATATATCAGAATCACTAAATACCAGTTAAACGAAAGATCCATACTTGGAAGGTCAAACTTTGGCGTTTTATCGCACACCTAGCAAAGCCATAACGCCAAAAAAGCGAGAAGCACAATTTTGCTAGGTCATTACAATCGGAAATTTCTAGGATCTTTTCTATGCTACGAACTTTAAAGATAAAAATATAGCCAATTAGTGCACGAGTAAAGCAATAAAACAGGACGTTTCGGGGATTTATGCACCCCATTATCAAGTATGCGTCATTTACTGATGTTACATTGACTTTAAACAAGTCGGAGTGGATCATTAATGGCAAGTGATTCACTAATTCTGCTAGGTTCTTGCAAGAATGAATTCTTATTCTTAAGTCAAGCAGAGAAAGGTCACTACGGGGGCTGAGGCTTAATGGCACGCCGACGAGGTCATTGGCGCTACTAGGGAACTTTCAGTATCAGTTGGTAATGATCAATGCAAATGTAATGGATTAGGTAATAACTGGGGTACTGCTGATGATCAGTTCGACAGGCGCAGAGCGGTTTGAGTACCCGGGTGCATCGTTGTGATGGTTTGGCCCCCTATTCTTCGTGTAATCACAAGGGTTCCAGTTCATATTTCTAGCAGTCTAAAAAACAGGCATGATGATAGGAGTCAAAACAAACCTAGGATGGGCCTTGTTTAAACATAAGTCTGCTTGGATGTGGTCAGGAAGAACGCACGATGTATGTGATGGTTTTCAGATGAAACCAATGTACAATCTTCTAATTATATGGAATGCATTTACACTTTTAGCCAACAATCGAAGTATGAAATTTTAATCATAAAAATGAACGAGTGTTAAATACAGTAGGGGGGGGGGGGGGAATTGAGGCTTAATGGCGCGTCGACAACTTGGTCATTAGCACCAACCTCAGTCACAGTGCAGTGGGTAATACAGTAGGTTATATTGCTGTATAGTATTATATAATTTGTAAAAAATATGTCAGAATGGCTTGTACGGTGTATGTTGTGACTCCATTAGCAGCACGTAATGTGTAAGAAAGGGATGTACTGGTTACACAAACTTAAACTTGAAGGAATCTATTAATTATTATCAACTTTGTTTCAGGTCGATCAACGGTTCAGAACTTACTAACGAAAAAAGGAACAATTTTTTGTCTTAACGTCCCATGTTAGTGCCACAGCTTGCCATTTGGTAATGAAATAGTATTCATCATGCAAAAGTGCTTTTAAGGCAAGTCGAACAAAAATTTGGACTGATAATTAGTCTATATTTTACACAATGTTCTAAAATTACACTTCACAAACTGGAGGCACTTTTAATGTTAGAACATTAAACTTTATAAATTGTAGGTATTTTTAATTTTAGAACATTGCCTAAGACGTTGACTCTGTTAATAGAAATTTTGTTCTAGTCCAAATCATGTCATTTTTCACTTACATTGCAATCCATTACATGCTTAGTGGTGTTGGGGTTTGGATGAATGGGAGATTCGCAGTTCTTCACGGAGTTGTCCGAATAGCTTGAAAACATGTTCATGAAGTTATGAATAAGCAGGCATGAGAGTCTACATTAAGACACCCAATGTAAAGAGCTGTCACCACCACCCACAAAAAAAGGAAAATACAGAATTTTAGATTGGCATCCTTGATATTCTTAAAGTACACGTCTACAAAAAATTTCAGGTTGATGGCCACTTGTACCCCAAAGTGCTGCACGTTTTAGAACCTTTTTCCAAGATTTCGCTTAGTCTAGATTATGATGGCTTGTTAATGAGGGGGGGGGGGGAATTGAGGCTTAATGGCGCGTCGACAGCTTGGTCATTAGCGCCAACCTCAGTCACAGTGCAGTGGTCCGGGTTGCCACTGCACCACACATTACAGAGATATTATTCAAACCCCTTGTTAATGAGTCAACTTTTCCATAAGTATAGTCGCAGCTGCGATCAGGTTGTGTCTAATTATAACAGCTAACATGTTAATTTAGTAAAAACCGCTGAACACAATTTAGTTGGGAACACAGACTTCTTCGCAATTAAATGCCGGCATGTACCCCGATGCCTTCAAACTCTTGTTTCCCTGAAATGACAAATAGGTAAGATTCTTACCAAAGCATATACAGCAGGACGGCCTATAAAAAAATACAATGGCAGAATGCTTTCAGTACAATAGGGATACTTTTATAATCAAAAATTCAGTTTTGATTCCAAAAGAATGGATTCTGTATTCGACATTTTCTGTATAAAAAAAATAAAGTATTTCAACTTTCGTTCTGTATATCTCTAATGCTACGTGAAATGATTTTTTTTAAGTCCCAACTGTTAAAATGAAAAACGATGAAAGGTTTTATTGTACATCGATAGTGAGAGAGGCATTGTACTGTATGACAAGGCCACTATCTTTTTAGAAGCCAAATAAAAAGATCATACATTGCAAAACGGTGCACACAGGATGATACTGTTTTTATTAATTTTTTTAGAGCCTTAAACCATCTGAAACAGTACGGATATGTAATAAATACAAATAAAAAATCTATTTCCGTTGCCTTTTGGACTTCAATGTCAGAATTCAATGTAAACGTATGCACGTTAAATGATGCATATGGTCGTTTCCTTCTGACCGTGTCAGTATGTCTTAGCAGTAGGACTTCGGCCATTTAGTCTCAATGGTCAAGTGTCCAATTCCCACTCTGGCAGTCTGACATGTAAGACCAAAAGGCAACAGGAATAGGTTTTCATACATGTTTATTTAAACCAACTGAAGCACACTGTTGGTGGATGTAAATCTCCGATCACTGCAGGGACCGAGGTAATATTCAAAATTGGTCAGAATAGGTCCCATGGACGCTGACTGGCAGTCTCACACTACTCTGTTCGGCATATTCCGGTCGACCAAATTTAAGTCATTCAGATTATCTCTTGCAGTCAGCTAGACTGAACTCTGCCGCTACTCAGCCACGCTGACCAACACGTAAATAAAAAATCATGAATTGTATTAAAAAACAATGAACAACAAGAAAAGAGGGCAAGTAGAGGTTTTCATTTTTAGTTCCAGAGTTGTTCTTTTTCCAGAGTCGCTGGAGGGGAGTTTTTCTTAGCACCTGGTACGTGGCATCAAATCACTTCCTCTTCAGGCTTGACCAAGTGAATGGCTGGCAGTGTTTTTATTACAGCATGGCAGAGAAGTCCATGTCTGTCGGGATTTTAATCCGTCACCTCGTGTACCTTTCACCTTCGACCATGATTTACCACACAATTTGGTTTTTTTCCTCATAGTTTACGTGTCGTCGGTGCATTTTTCTCTCGTCTTGTTAGTGTGTGGGGGGGGATTGAGGCTTAATGGCGCGTCGACAACTTGGTCATTAGCGCCAACCTCAGTCACAGTGCAGTGGTCCGGGTCGCCACTGCACCACACATTACAGAGATGTTATTCAAACCCCTACTTTGTGTTCGAAAGTAACAAAATGTTTCTTCTCTTCTTCTCATTTGGTTTCTTCTCTACTTTTTCGTCTCATTTGGTTTGGTCTTCTCATATTTGACCAGCTCTTGCATGGCATTTATGATTTTGCCACTTTTATAAGGCGACAGTATCACAAAAGTTCTCACTGATGTAGCAGTATTTATTTCTTTAAATAGTTGTATTAATTACTATTTGTTATGGTCGTTTGTGTGTGTTCAGCGTATACCTGCATTATTTCAGTCATTTGACTTCCTTTCATTGCACTACAGAATGCCTGCATTGTTAATTCAACGGCGTGTGGACGTTATCAGATCCTAATGGTGTATGTACGATGTGTTTATGAAAGTAGAATACCCTTCTTGCAAAATCTATCTTTAGCCATTTGGTAGAGAAATTCGAAAGCAATGGAATGGTCGCAGACTTGCAAAAAGGTCATATAGGCGAACCACTAAAACTTAGCCTTATTCGCGAACTTATCGGGTCTAGGATAGTACCAGTGAAACTCTACACTACACCACAAAAGTCCAGTAGCCGGTCTGGATCAACCTTATTAATGGCGTGGAGAAGTCGTGGCGTAAGTTCAAACCTGTTAGTTTCGATGCCCTATGCACTGATGGTTTTGAGGCCCTGCTCACTGCGTCACCTGTCTCTGGGATGTATTTACTTCCAATAAGAAGGAGTGTATATCCGGTACATTTTACACGGTCATCAACACTGACCGCGTAAAATGTTCCGGACATGCACTCCCTCTTATTGGAAGAACAATACATCCCACAGACAGGTGACGCAGTGAGCCTCAAAAACATCACTGCAGAGGGCATGGAAACTAACAGGTTTGAACTTACACCACGACTTCTACACGCCATTAAATAAGGTTGAGCCACACCGGCTACTGGACTTTTGTGGTGTAGTGTGGAGTTTAAATGGTACTATCCTAGACCCAATAAGTTCGCGAATAGGGCTAAGTTTTAGTTGAAATAGCAGAACAACAAGCAATGCGCCATCTACACTGATGAAAATTTTCAGGCAATATTCTAAATTCCTCGCCATCAAGAGGGGATAAAGGGGTTGGCAGGGATCCACTAAGGGTCGATATTCAGCCTATTCTTTATGGATGAACTACACTGGAGCGTGATTCCTATAACTGCTAGATGAAAACGTAGTTTTATTAATTAGTGAAAGTGCATTTCCCCAAAACTTGCCATTTTAACAAGTTTCCGCCGCTCCATATTATCGCGTGCAAGTTAAGGAATTAACAGCTGAACACTTCCCATATACATGGTTAAGAAAAAGGAGGTCGATCGAATGGTCTGATAGTTTACCTGACCTAAACTGCTGTGGACTTCAGTGTTAGGGATATTACCAGTGATCTTGTCGAGCTTGCACTTTCTGGTGATATTGACACCATAAAGTTGGGTGTCGATTAGGCCATTCAGATGTTTGGTGACTCCTGTGCAAGTCAGTGTTACAGAGGAGAGAATAGGTTACGGCAGTGAAATTGTAATCTCTTCCTGCTACAACTTCATTAAAAAAATATAATTGTCCATTTTTTTATTTCACTGGATGGCCGTCATGGCTGAGTGGCGGCAGAGCTCAGCCTAGTTCCGCACAGGCATTCAATGACTGAAATGGGGGTCCCAGCAAAGTCTTCATTGTGAAACCTTAAACGGTACAAGAACCATGTGCTTTACGTGTTTATTACTTTGACTTAGATTTAATTTAAGTGAAAGCTGCGTAGTAACAAGTAAATAAACATTGTGAAAAACGAGGCAGATGATCGTGCCAACATGGCTTACAACAGATTTCTATTTTTCCTTGATGGTAACCATTTGCTTTACGCATTTGGTTGGTTTTGATTCACCAGGCTATTTTGTTTTGCTAATTTGAAGCCTTACAACAGAAAGCAGTGCACGCGGAATATCTATATATAACACATAGAATATTTAGATATCAATATTGTAAACTGGCATGTATTATAAAACTTCACGTGACTCGAATATTCCCCGCTAAATAACTAAGGCCAATTTAAAATTTTTCGTGTAAATGTGCTGATGTTCAGTGAATCTAATACGTCCTGAGTAAATTATTGACCAGAACAGTGGCAAACAAGGCTGTTCTGACTTCTTTTGGGCGGGGAAGTAGGGTATGATGAATGTTCTTAATTTGCAGATACGAGCATGTGGCTTTTACATTCCAGTATGTTGTGTCTAGATCGATAAACATAGTGACTCCCATATATCAAACGCCCCTTTTTGTGCTTGATGTGCGAAAGTTATTTGCACATAACACCTAGTAACAAGCTAGCAGCAAGGACTATTAGAGGTGGTTAGACATTTCCATTGACTCAGTGCTCATTTCTTTGTATTGCATGGTGCTTGTGGCATGCATAGGTGATAGGTGATCAGTAGGTAAGTTATATCTGCAGTTTTAAGAGATGAGGATGTATGATGTCATAAACCTAATAATACTTGCTTTGTTTGAATACACGTCATCCTATCTGCGAGTTTGGGCGTTTCAAACAGTAATTGAGCACTTTCCTAACCTAACCGAACACGTCACCGATCGATATTGGCGGCTTCCACAAAAGGGAACGGTACACGTCAGTTTTTTTTTAGGAATGGATACCATATTTCAGTGTATCTATGAGCATATGTTAACTATCATGTTTGCAATGTCAAAGACATTAATAATCAGTTTCAAGTTAAATACTGGCTGATAATTACGTTTATTTCTTATACTCGATTGACTTGTTTCCTTCTTTAAAATGGCGATACTCAGTGGAACAATCTCAATCATTCTTTTTTTTTTACTTAAATAGTCCTGGCATAGAAACACAGCAGATCTGGCATCTAAAGTCTTTGGATATTCGGCAGAGAAGAAACCATCTCAAACAGAAAGTGAGTTTGATGCTTCAGCAGTGACATCACGCTGAATGATTGACATGTTAATCACATTTTTAGGAACAATTGTGATGAGTTATGGCGACAGCACTGAGCTAGCTGTTCAGCGACTTTAGCAAAATGTTGATTATGAAAGTCTTTCCCAAGACGTTCTCACATTTCGATTATGCTACGTGCGAAGATCTAGCTGCGGTACTGTCGTGTTTTGTCCGTCATTTCTGTTGTTGGTTGTTTCAAATGTACTTGTGAATTTGTGTTGCATCTCAGTCTCTATTTAAAAAAAATGTGTTTTCACCTATCTATAGTTTGTTCCACATTATGTTTTCAGAAAACTGACTGGATGACGACTCGTTTCCTTGCACTAAGGTGCAAAAACATGTTGATATCACACTTGTAAGACTCTGCAAATTTACTGTTAGAGTTTACGAATGGGATTTTACGGATTTTTTTGCACTCGTAGTGGAAGAAAACGTGGTGTCCTACAGTCAGTTTTCTGAAAACATAATGTGGAACAAAGTATAGCAGGTGGATTGAAGTGTTCATCAGCCAATCAAAATATAAAGCATCATGCCCTTCTTTTTTGGCGCTTGACATAGAAAGCTGTTAGACGTGCACACTACCAAATGAAAACTCTGGAAGGCTGAGCAGAATAATTACGAACGTAAGTAACTATAGAAGACCTGGCACAAGTTACTGAGTTGCACTATTCACCCCAAGAATGCCAATATAACAACTTAGTTATAGGTGTCCGCATGTAGTCTTGGATTTAGGTGATTCCATTCTTCTTACCAAGCAGAGGTAGATAATCTTGCAAGTGGACAAGCTTTTGTAAGGTGTTACCGGGATTTCCGTTTTCTAGGGTTGCTTTGAAAAAGGAAGACAGGCAATTACTTAGTGATGTCCTCATATCACGTCCACGAAGACGAAATTATTGACATGCGTATGCACTTAGGAGGAAAAGAAAGCTAATTTTCCGAATTCGCTTACCCATATGCCACTAATACATTTCGACTGTAGAGACGGCGTAGGGTCAACTTTAGCACGTGGAAAGTGCTTCAACCCTGTTTTCTCTACCCTCAGACTATTAACAAACTGTTTATTCATTGGCATTACCTGTAATTAGATCAAGCCATGATGCGGCTTCTTACCAATAAAGCGAATATTAAGAATAGCCTAAAACAGAAAACTAATGACCCAACTCACACTTACAGGTGCTCGTCGGATAGCACAGTCCTGCATGTAATTCCCTAAAAAACGTTACTGTTACTGCAGGGGTCTATTAGTATCTTCAGACGTCTGTTAAACTTAGAGGATTTGATGGCTGTTTTGTATAAACCAAATACTAATGCCCAATTTTGTTTTCTTTTTCCCGCAACGTTGGTGAAATTTATATTGTGGTTTATGAAAATTAGGCTGGCAGTAAGTGATATCAGTGATCCTTGCCTGACCTTGTTTTTCTTTGCAAACTAATATTCTATTGCTGTATCAAGGCCTCTCCAGACAGAAGAAAATTTCGTGCGAAGCAATGCGCGACTACGTGCCTACAAGGTCAAAATTGCTACAATCGTATGGTTGGTGTTGCGTTAAGGACCAATATTGAAGTCTTTTTTACACCATACTGCGACTCCGTGCAGCCGCGAGCAGCCAGTCTGGTAAGGGCTTCAGTCACACTGCAGTGCCCTCAGATTGCACGGCCACAATGCAACAAAACTTTTTCATACGTTTAAACGGTTAATAAGATTAACAGTAGAATACGATTCCTACACCATGATCACACTTACACAATCAATATTAACATGCACGGGAGTGGTCCCGTTCCCACAAATCTTCATTACTTGGGTACTGGTGTACGTTACAGTTTTTTTTTTCTTGGATATATTGTTTATGACACATTAAAAGAAAAAGACATTCTTAAAATCGAATGTATGTGAAAATATTAAACAAGTTAAATATTAAAAATGCGGTTGAAATTGATCAAAACACATGAAGCACGACGTATTGAACGAGCAACAAGGCACCTAATGTTTTGAAGAAATAAAATTGTCTTCACTATCAAAGGAGAATTTAAAAATATAAAAACGGACGAACATAACACTGCAAGAGGTCTTCCCATGGGGGCGGCCATATTGGATGACGGATGTGTGCAAGGTATGACGGGAGTTTGGACCAAGGAGACACATCAAAGTGGGGGAGGGAAGGTGTGAAGGTATTTATTGGTTTTTAAATTGAAGATATAAGAAATATTTTGTATGAAAAAGAAAGAAACAAGAGAGAAAAAGTTAAGTCAAACAAGGAGGGGAAAAAAACCAGAGCCCTTTCAAAAAGGACAAAATTGCAAAGAGATAAAAAAAAGGGAAAAAACCAACGGGGGCGGGAGGGGGGGGGGAAATAAGTGAAACAAATTTATTGCTTGCACACATGCTTTTGCAACATTTTTTTTAAAGAACTTAGTTTAATGAGGAACAAAATCTGAGATGTGAGTGGAAAAAAAAGTTAACCCAAGATCGGAGTGAGTTGGAATTTGGAAGTTAAAAACAGAATCTTTGTGAAGCAGGATTAAAAGGTTTCCAGGTTAACTCTATTAAAAAAGTGGGTTTCTTTGTGGAGGGGGGTGAAGTGGAAGATGTCAATTTTGTGTCCAGTAATGACGGAATGCTGGGCGGGAGTATGTTACGAACGTGGGACGAGAGACGGGCACTACTATGTTCCGTGTGTCCCAGATAGATTTTGGGGCACTCGGCACAGGGAACGGCGTAGACAAATTGCATGGGTAGCAATTTGGTGACACATAATTGAGGTTTAGTGAGGATCTGTTTAAGGTTGGGTGTTGAAGTGGGATGTAGGCCAAGATTAAATTCCAAATGGAAAGTGCTGATATGGTCACTGACTTTACCGAGGTATGGGGGCAAAAATAGTATAGGGCTTGGGTTGGTAGGGACCGGGGGGGGGGGATGCTGGGCCCATTTGGTGCAACAGATTTTATTAACAAGAGGGGAAGGGTATCC
>JAHWFP010151383.1:45778-56368 GCA_023313725.1 Lithobius niger | reverse complement strand
CACTTCGAATCACTGGATTACTATAAGGAACACTTCGAATCACTGGAGTTACCTAGTGATTTTCCCAATAATTTCTACTGATTTCTCAGTTTCGTGCCTATTGGAATACTGAAGATTAGGCCGCTAAAAATTAATTAAGTGATTCTCAGGAGTGGTACTAAACTGGTTGCGAGCGGGCGGTCTTTTTTTTTTTTTTGCCAAACATTCTGTTGTGTAGTACAAAATCTGCAGGGTGGTCATAAAGTCTTTACCTGATTTACAAAAAATTATTAAACACAAACTATGCTAGATACAAACGTACGGTTTTCTGCAAAACGAAGCTCAACTCGTAAAGTTTTTTCCCACTAGGTCAGTTGACTTCAACATGTACTCCATTTGTGGCCTGGAGCATTTCAAGGCAATATTCAAGTTCCCTCCATGATTGGCAAGCATCACTCCTGTTGCTGTCGCTTCGCATTCCTTTAGTGTTTCGGTGTTAGGAACGGGTGTTTTGTACATACTGTGACAAGAAAATGTCAAGGGGGGATCTGTGTGGCCATGCTGTTAGCTATAGATACATCATCCGAGAAGGGTTTCATAGAGGAATCCGCGAATTCATAATCCCCAGTCAGGCAGCGCAGTCTTTTGAAACAATCCATGGCTGACATTGTTGCAACAGCTGTGCAACAAAGAGCTCCAGCATATCAAGGTACACGTCATTCTCAAGTGTAGGCTCCATAAATTGCTGATTTTTTGTGTGTGAAATGACAGCTGCATGCAGTGAGATTTCTCCTGTAACGACGCCATTTTAGTTTATTGGCCATTGCAGCACCTAGAGTCGATTGTAGCGTCCACCGAACTTAGTAGAAAAAAACTTTATGAGTTAAGCTTCGTTTTTCAAAAAACCTTATGTTTGAATCTAGCATGGTTTTTGTTTAATGATTTTTTTGTAATCAAGTAAAGACTTTATGACCACTCTGTATGTTTTAATGACAGAATCGGCGTGAAAAAGTTGCACATTTGATGAACGTCATTCTTCCGATCCAAGTTTCTAGTTGGGACATGCCTCTGAACAACCCTTAGATTCGTTTCGAAGCGATCATGTGAATGAAGCAAAGACCTGATGTGGTCATCGGCTCCAGAACTCCACGTACTAAGAAAAAAACCCAAGTGAGCGCTCTTGAGAACCACTTAATTAACTTTTAGTGGCCTTACCACAGATTACTAGGGTAATCAGATGACTACCGAGGAAGAGGTTACTATGGATTACTTATGGATTACACACACTTGTGCACTGGATTACCAAAGTTGTTGTTTTTTTTTAAAAGAAGAGATGTTTGCTTCTTAAAACTCACTGGGTCATTGTCAAGGAATCAGCCAGAGGTGTGTGGTGGTCATTCCCATCCCAGCTTGGGCATTATTAGCGTGTGTTTAGCACTTTTACTGAATTTAACCCACATGACATGCGTCTTCTGCGAGTTGGTGTGGCGTAGCATAAGAATACGTCGACGTGCGTCAAATACGAACCCTTTAAGACTTCGATGGAGCAAATCACCTTGAGAAGCTCAACGGATTTGGTACAAGATCGCCTTAATCCAATCTTCACCTTTAAAGAAGTTTCTCCTTGACATATTCATGTTTGAGTTTTGCTAACGAAAACCCTACTTCCTTATGACCTTGGAAGAATGATCTTCAGCCTGCGCTCCACGCCAACTGCAAAGTAATAAATCTTCGTCCAGGTTTTCTGAAAATTCGTGCGGCCGGGTCTCCATTCGAAACAAGTTGTTTTTAAAATCGATAGGAACAAAAAACTTAGAACGCCAAGATTGATGGCGCTAACAAAACATAGTGCTAATTGGCCGAATATATTAGCCAAATTACTAGCTACCTAAGGTTCTCTGGTAATAATTGGTAGGTTTAGCATTCGCCGGTCTGGAAGTTTGACCTTCGCTGTAAGCTTACTTGAAAACTCACGCATTTCGGTTTTTTAATTGTGATAAAGTTGTCACGTTGTATAAATAAGACATAGAAAGTATGAATTTTGTTGTAATGATTGTAAAAGCGACTTGGCTGAGTTTCTGAAAATGCAACGGTTTATTCCTGCATCATTAAAAGGTGCTTTAGTAGGCGCCATTTTTAGCTGTGAACGTGCCTAAATGATTGCCGACAGATGGTGCTACTAGCTGAAACTTACGGAGCCGACTGAGAGAGCTCTATTGGCTGTGGGAAATTTGAATGTTTGTCATGTTCTAAGAGTTTCGGCATGTTCCAAGCTAACAGTGACGTTTATCGAAGCGTCTTGTGGTAAGGCAGTAATGAAATTGTTGTATCGAACGTGTGTTCCCACCGCTCCTTTTGTGTCTAGCTGTTGTGGAGCTGACCTAAAGGTAATATACGCAAGTGAAAAATCGAGGTTTTATGCCTTTTAAATATGAATTTAGTGACAAACTTTATTCCACGTAGACACAGAAAAATGCAGAGAAATTCGGTTTAGCATACCCGTTTAATATTTAGTTCCTGTGAAGGATGCGTTGTGATATTACGATTTATTTGCGTTGCGCTTACAATAATCAGGACTTTTCATCTCTGTGTGTACATGTACTAATTTACTAATAATTACCATGAGATCAAAAATCTAAAAGACTAATGCGGTAAAAATTAAAATTAATTATTCCAATAGATCGCCGAAGCAAAATTATAAGACACTAGCCTAGAAAATTATAAATTGCGATTTTAAAATACGAGAATCATTCCGGTTTGTGACGACACAATTAATGCGTTCACGCTGGCTTGTCTATTAGGCGCAATGCCAACTGAGATAGTAGCTGCGTTATTCGCTGCGAGGAACGAAGCTACTGTCGCAGTTGACTTTGACTGTGGTAAGTGCGCGGATGCGATCGACGCGTAGCTGTTATAAGGTAGGCGGAAGGTTATAAGGCAGGCGGTATGTTGCTTTAACTGGTTTCGGCTAGTTAAAAAGCAGAAACTGTTGCTTGTGTGTGGCTTCATTCTACATGTTAGACAACCACATTTAGACCTATTAATGAGAGTTGATCAATGAAAATCAAGATACTGTGAATTCAGGAGGTCGATCCGTTTTAGTTTAAAACGAGTTGTGGGACTGATGTTTATCTTCGGCAGCCGTTCGAACGCTTGACTACTAAGAACTTGGCCTCAAAAGGAACAGCCGGAGTGAAATGACCGCCGTTGAAGTGGTCAGATCGTGCGAAAAGATTTATTTATTTATTTATTTATTTTTATTTTTTTCAACGGTTGGTGTATGTTATATTAAGCACTTCCTTTGCCGAGTTTAATTGCTACTTCTGGTCATTTACGGTGGCCGTGACACAGGCGAAGGGAGAAGAAAAAAAAATCTATTCATGAGACCAATTAGCATTTATTAGCATTCATTAACATGGCAAGAACTAAGCGTAAAACTCCCGTATTAATTATCGACGGGGAAAACAAGGGTTATTAAAAAAAAAAAAAAAAAAAGGTGGTGATAAAATGTAGCAAATCTGGTCTTGCCTCGAGCACCGGAAGTACCAAACCCTTGGTTTGTTTAATGAAGATTTCTGAAATTCGAACTTAAAAACAGATGAACGTCGCACGATAACGTTAGTAATGATGGAGATGACGATGATGTATTATGTAGGAGTATCTAGTCTTGTTGGTACTAGTAATAAAACCAGCAGTGCAAAATTGAATATTTTAAATAATAATTCAACTTTCCTCCTGAAGCATGAAAGCTCAAGAAGTATCCCATTTTTTCATATCAAGGTGAATCAATTTTTTCATATCAAGGTGTATTTTTTGTCAAATGTTAAAAAATAATTCGCCCCCCACTACATTTTATTAATGATAAACAGTCACACTTTTTTTACCACTTTCCTCATTAATTAAGTACGAAAAAGTTCAAATCTTGAAATAAAAAACAGGTTTAGACGGGGGGGGGGGGTGCATCACACCACGCTCACTACAGAACCGACAGCAAAATTATACGAGCCGGGAGGTAAAAAATACGGCTTTATGATCATTTGGGTTCTACCTGTCGGTTGTGGAATAAAACAACTGTTTAAAAAGGGTTTTAAAGGGTTTAACGAGCGTTAACCACTCCTGGTCATCTGCCCGAAGCCCTACGGCCCTATGTCTGCAACAGCCAGATTCCCAGGGGGACAACTGTTTAATATCGTTCACCAACAATTATAAAGGGTTTCAAAGGATTTCAAAGGGTTTAACGAGCGTTAACCACTCCTGGTCATCTGCCCGAAGCCCTAAGGCCCTATGTCTGCAACAGCCAGATTCCCAGGCGGTCACCCACCCAAGTTGATGAACATTTAAACTGTCAACAATGCCGTTTTCGTAGAACCTATCATTGTTGGCTCATGTAGAAGTGGGTTTCATTGATTCAGCATATTGGTCGCCCCAAAATGGCAACCTTCAAGTTTAATCCTCGGTTTTGCCCCTCCTTTTACTAGACTCCAGTTTCCTTCTGAAGCATCTATCGATATGGTGAAAAATTGATCTTGCGTTTCTACAAAGCATAAGACTGTTTCAAGTGACGTAATACGACAAGAAATGTATTAAAAAATTAAGTTTTAATTTTGAAAATTAAAATTTTTAAAGAAACTTTTACATAAATCGTTTTTTCCTTTAATGATAAGGCGTACTTAACTTCAAGGAACCGTCCGTTTGCGTTAGTAATTTTCTTAATGATTGGTTGTCCAATTACCGTAAGTTGAGCGCAAACCGTAGGAAATGAAGTTTATTGTGCAGTGAGTGCTTAAAAGAAGAAAAAAAAACTTCACTTCTTGTTAGCTATAAAATAGTCATACTCGTTTCTGGATAAAAAAAAATACTTCATAAAAGCAGTAATACGGAAACAAAGCATGAACAATTTTTAAAAATAAAAAGAAATAAGCAATAAAAGTTGAAAGAACGAGGAAGTTAAGTCGGAAAAGGCCGAAAAAAAAAACTGTGGTAGTCGGAAACATCTCTGAAATAAAGCTTTTAAAAATTAAGAAAAATTATCTACTGCCTACATCACAAAAATACACCACACTTTTCTGGAGAAAAACTCTATGGAGAAAAATTGTACCCGACAAAGGCGTCTCAAAGACAGAAATTGTACACAAAGTCAAAAAAAAAATAAAATCGATGGCGTATTTCTGTTTTTCAACATTTTTCGCGCCTATGAGCGTGAGAACTATGCTGCAATTAGGAAAGTAGACTTTATGTGCTTACACTCAAAAGTTATCAGATTACAATGTTTTGGTTTTGGCATTTTGTCTACGTTGTAACAATGCTCAAACATGTTGTGGAAAGACCACCTATTCTTTACGGCCTATACAATATCTACATTAAAAAAAAAAAAAAAACCCGTACGATGTGAGTAGTACATGTGCGAATGCACCACAACTCCTCTTGAACTAAGGCACCTACAGAGATGAGAGTAGTGTGAATGAACGACAATTAAATTCCGCTTCGGGTAGGCCGATTTTCATTGCCGTAACTTGATTTTTTTTTTACCCTCAAGTACGAGAAAAACTGGTCATGACGTCTGAATTCGATCAAGCAAATTAGTCAGAAAGAAATCAACTAAACTATGTGAAGCGTGGATCGACGCCAGAAGAGTGAGCGAAGTAGGGATGGCACGATACAAAAAAATTTTATCCCGATAACATTTTTAGAATTATCACGATAATCGATAATATCGCGGTTAAAAATTAAAAAAAAAACTCAGCTAAAGCCCACACCTACAGTGCAAACTTCACGAATGTGAATTGTGTGGCACTCACCATTTGGCCAGTAGACACGAAAATGCCTGTTACCATTATCCATGGCTTCGTCACCATGTAGAAACAAGTTCGCAGTTGTGCTACTATTTAAAGCTTAAATATTGTTTACATTAAACTAATTCGCCAATCGGGTAAAGTGGTTAGCAACACTACTGCACACTTCGTTGGAGAGCACGCAACGCCGCAAACCGCTTGTTTATAGCTATTACGGTTTCCGAGATATGACAATTTTAGCATTGGAGTTATCGCTTTTCGTGCTACCCCTAGAGCGAAGCGAGCGATATGCTAGATTGTACACATAAAGATATAAAAAAATGTTTAGATCTTTACGTCATATTGTAAAGTATCACGCATGATGATAATTGTAAATATCCTATATAATCATGATTTTTGTCATTTTCTGGTATCCTTTTATCTTACGATCAACAACAACAACAACAAAAAACACGCTTTGTAATAACAGCACTATCATTTTATTTTAAGTACTTTTGTTGTTACGTATGTTTTAAGCATGTGTTTACACCATTACAAATGGAACGCTAATGTTTTATTTTAAACGTACTTCACATCGACGTACACACTTAAATTCAAAAGATCTTCTCAGTCCACGCTATAGAGCAGTGACATTTGCCGCCATATTGGCACCAGTATGGGTTTTGGAGGGCATAACTACAAGGTGCACTACATAAAAATGTCGGGAAAAACAACAGAAGAGCGGATTTCTTAGGCTTAAAATAACGTTGTTTTCTCCAACAACAAGAATCGCGCGTTTAGGTCTAAGAAATAACTCTTCACAGCATCGGCTTCAGTATGACGCCCTTCTGTTTCTCTCTGCAGTGCCCCTTGCAGCTAACCCATTAAGGCTCCAGCATAGAGTTATATACAATAATACTACGTCGTGTCACTGCTCTATTCAGAACTAAATCACCTTACGGTGTGTCTAAAACGTGTGTAAAATGTGTAAATGATGGTAAAACACACATTTGTTATTGCTATCAACCGTCGTGCATCAC
This sequence comes from Lithobius niger, assembly GCA_023313725.1. Classification (NCBI taxonomy): domain Eukaryota; kingdom Metazoa; phylum Arthropoda; class Chilopoda; order Lithobiomorpha; family Lithobiidae; genus Lithobius; species Lithobius niger. The sequence continues at coordinate 49,578 of JAHWFP010151383.1, read as the reverse complement.
CAAAGGAAATCTGGGCAGTAGAGGGACGCTCAAAATCCTTTTATTTTACCCCCTACAACCCTCAAATGATTTTATCTGGATCGATATTCGTGCTACTTTTGCCCTTTGGTCACCTTTGCCCTTCAGCCATCTCATAACCCCAACTCTGAACCTCTAATATTACAACCTTTAACCGTTCACGTGAACTTTCATAACTTTCTGACAGGAGCGCAGACCTATTATTTATTCGTAACTTGAATCACAATGATAGAGTATGGCTCGAATCTTGTTTACATATTTCGATTTGGCCTTCTACATGGCGTTATATTATATCTTCTCTCCGGGGGAGCCACAAGGACCTCTCCTCCGGTCTCGGATGTCAGCCATTCTTGTTGGTCTGAATGACATGGTACTCCACTTCCGGTTTGCCTCCCAGAGCACGCGGGAGGGCAAAGCGCACGTTGCATGCTGGGTCTATTCTCACGGCCTCACCCTAACTTGCTAGACTTTTTTTTTTCCTGCCACCTTACCCTTTCCATGGGAACTTTAAAATAGTGGTCGCAGGGTTTTAAAAAGAGGGAAGATGCCCTCACCATCCACCCCCCTCTGATCGTGTTTCAAGATTTTATACATGTAGTCACCACTGATTAATTTGAGTTTAGTAGCTTCTGCGTTGGAGCTACTGCTGAATTTAGGCTGAAGCAGAAATGTTTGACCGTGATTTTTCAAGTTCATTGTGGAGTGTGCCGCCTGTTACTGCGTAGCAAAACATCAATTAGACTGCAACGTACCAAGAAAATCAAAAGTTTGACTGGTGGTATGGTACAGTGGCATACGTAGGAATTTTTTGTGGGGGCTCGGGGTGGGGGGGGCACAATACATGAAGGGACGCCCTGTGGTGCTAAAAACAACTTTTAATAACCAGCTAGGGGATCTGGAGCAGCGTTGTAACATTTTTAACACATTTTAGAGCATATTTGGGGCCGTTGAAGCAACGTTTTATTATTTTCAGTAACTTTTTTCGGGGGAGTGGTGTGGGGAGGGAGGTACAATGGAGCAACTTTTCAACAATTTCAGCAGCATTTATTTCCCGAATTTTGTGATTGTAAATTTTTGGCGTACACCACAGTTTGAAATATTTATGACATTTATTATCACTCAAAAAAATCACTACAAATCGTCTGACCCTGCTATACCAGTTATACTTGACTGCAGGCTTTGACTCTACTTACTTGTTGGTTGAAACAGGGGTGCATACAATTATTACTGGACTAAATATACCACAAAATGTTTCTGCAGATTTTTCAAATTTCCTCAGCTTTTACACCATGTAGGGAAGACATTTTTTAGTGAATTTCCACAGTTTTCTGAAATTTCCCGCAAATCGCGTTCTGGTATATTCTGCAGACCTGGGTTGAAATTTTGCTGCAACAACAAAATGAGATTTTTGCAGCAGAGCAACATTCAGCTGCAAATATTTAAATTTGAATCTGACCTTGAGCTTATTGAACGGTACAAAGTAATATTCAGTACTACTGCACAATAAAATCGTAGTAACGAGTTGCCTAAAACGAGATATGCCTACACCTAGATGTTGTTCAACAAGGCAATGCCCAGATTGTATTGTGATGAGTTTGTTGCGATAAAGCATAGTTGAATTCCAATCACGCATTGTGCTTGTTCAACACGACAATATTCAGCTTATCCATTAACTGAGGTGGTACAACGAATTAAAAGTGTAACAAATGTGTGGAAAGTTAAAAAAAAAAAGTACTAGAACAAATAGGGTATGTACGGGACCTGGAAAACCTGAAAAAGTCAGGGAAAAGGAAAATAGGTGAAAAAAATCAGAGGAAAGTCAGGGAAAATCCAAATTAAGCAGAAAGTCAGGGAAAAGTCAGGGAACATTTTGAAAACGGTAGCCCTAACTCATTAAAAATATTATATGCTTGTGCAGGTACTATATTAAGTTTAGTAGTTAAATTATGACGCCAAATTTGGTCAGGGAAATGTTCAAAAACTGGTCAGGGAAACCCTGGAAAAGTCAGGGAAATTCATACCAAAAATGTTGTACGAACCCTGTAGAAAGCAGAAAATGAGAAAAAACACAGTACTTCAATTTCGAAGCACAATGTAGGAAGGTTGGCTTTATTACATAAATATAAAAGATAACAATTTTATCTTTTATCTTTGAGTAATGAAGCCAACCTTCCCACATTGCTTCGAAATTTAAGGTACTGTGTTTTTAACACGTTTTATGCGTTGTGCTTCTTAGCGGTGTTTTTAAACAAAGAATCGAGTAAAACTTTAGAAGTTTTCAACAAATTTGAAAGAAAATTCGCTATGCAATCAGCTTATTTACAACTAACTACCAAAATATAAAGAACCACCCGTCGTAACATCCAGGGACTTATATATGTATAACTTTTTTATATCTTCTTACTGTACATTGATTTCTGTTCAAGCTACCAAAATCTAAGTCAACAGCCTAAGAACACCTGAAGAAGCAGATGGAGATCTACAAATACTGACAATTAGTACATTATGGGCTACGTGATTATGTCGGCTTCCAAACAATTAGTGCAGTAACTATACAAGTAAAGAAATACCCGTCGTATCATCCGGGTAGTGCAGTGAAAACTAGTGTGCCGCGAAGTCAGTGTTCAGCCATGTAGCTATGAAAAAAATGTTCAAGTTGGAGCGACTGCAGCGACTCTGGAACTCTGTCGCCTCATCCTGTTGGACTTTGTAAGGACGGGACCTACAACCCTCCTGTTCCCGATTTTGAATTTCATAAACCTCACGGCTTTTGCAACAATACCATGTTGTATGACATTGTATGCTTTGCCTTTCGGTCTCGTGCCAACGGCCGGAGGCATGGCAACGGATATAAAACTGGCGTAACGGTTGCAGACGCTATTCTGGCTGCACACCACCTTTTCGCCCCTTCTATATAGCTTTGCAATTACAAATTAATTCCGAACCTTATGCAATTAAAGGGACATTTTCTCGATTCTCCACATCAAGTACGGCCCCAAAGGTCTATTTACTTACCGTTAGTCTTTCCCTTGCTAAAAAACCGTTTTAAAATGTGGCGTCTACAAGATTTTCTGTTGAATATTGGGGAACTTTATTTACTGTATCCTGCGCATATATGAACCTTTGCGCGCCTACAATAACCTTGGAAGTTTCATCTGTGTGCGCGCATATGCAAATTTTAATCGTTTGCTAATAGTTACTATGAGATAAAAAATCTAAGACTAATGCAGTAAAAATTAAAATTTATTGTGCCAATAGATCGCCGAAGATAAATTATATATACTAGCCAAAAAAATTATAGTGTGATTTTAAAATACGAAAATCATTCCGGTTTGTGACGACACAATCTTTAACGTGATGTTGTTTCGTATACTATTCCCAAAGCCAACTGAGATAGTAGCTGTGTACCTCGGTGGGAGGAACGCAGCTACTGTTTCAGTTGACCTTGGCGATAGTATATGCGCGGAGGCGATCTGTGGGTGGCTGTTATACGGCAGGCGGAATGTGCCTTAAATTCCGAAGTCATGCCCTTGACAATCTGTCGTGCCCGAATTTACGCGAGCCCTCGCCATCTAGAAATTTAACTGAACAGCGTCCAGACTACCGACTCCATCACCATGGTTTGATAGGTTTAAGAGGGGATTCCAGCGTTTAGGGGTGGGTCCTCCACTCTGCGGGGCGTCTTCCAGTTACGCCTCTGCAACGTATCATGTAATCCGTGTTCGATTCCCACCCACAAGATGACACCTTATTTTCTTCCCGTTTAGATGGCCATATACACT
>JAHWFP010151383.1:18755-39547 GCA_023313725.1 Lithobius niger | reverse complement strand
CCCAACCGGCCTCATTCAAGGAATTTATTAAACAAACAAAATTCTCCTTTTTTTAAACTTTGTATGAAATGAGTGATTTTACCCTTTTTGTCCTACTCAATTTGTCAGCGATTAAATTTATTTATTTATTTATTTAACTGTCAATATTCGATCTGTCAGTCGGTTATCCGCTACCATTTATTAAATTTTTTTTTCTTTCCGTTCCCTTTCGTGTCTGCCAGCCCATTTCATGTTTGGGACAGGAAATCTTTTTTTATACCAATTGGCAAGGAATTAATAGAAGGGGAAAGCTATACAATCGCGGGCATTTTTCTGCTCTACCTTGATTTCAGGTAGGTGAGTCATACACTCACTGGACTGGGATTGGTTGGCCTGTGGGCGAGCCAGCAGTCTCGTGCACCTGGGACTTCCGTCTGTCTCTCTGGCCATTGCCACGTGCTAGGAAGTCGGCAATTGAGAGCCAAAGAAAGCATTTTATTGAAATTTCGTTTGCCACTTTGTATCTGGTAAACCCGAAATTTTGCCGAGGTATGTTTTCAAGCCTCTCTATTGGAGGGCGGTTAGTCACCAAGCCCGTTCAGTGTATTTGTACAATTCAAGATGGCCGACCACTAGCTTGTGGATGGAATGGTTGAGGAAGCTTGAAAATGTTTCCTTAAAATCTCAAAATAGAATAATTCCTACAGAATTAGTGACGGAGTGAGTTGGATAAAGATAGAATTAAACTCTCGGATTTATTTTCACGCTACTCCATCGTCCCGACCTCTGATCATCATATCCTCGAAGGTGGCCGAAATAAGGTCCAGGGTAGGCCATTACAGATTCCTTCTGGTAGTTTTTTACACTACCCCAGTAGACACTGCCTGGTACGGACTTGCTTTGGACACGGCCCCCTTTCCCTCCAGTTAACCAGTTCAGCTTCTTCCGAATCTGCCGCAGAAGTCTTTTAAAATTGGAAAAAATTAACTGCAAGGTGCACCGTACATGCAACTAGAGTACCAGGCTAGCACAATGCACCTCTTCGAGAGGTGGCGGGGAGAAATACTGGTAAGGTAACCATACGAACAATTTGGGCTCCCCCTAAACACCCGATGTTGAAAATAAAATTTAGTAAAAGTACACAAATAAATATAACCCACTAAAAATTTATAAAAACTGGCTTATTGAACGTTTCTAAGTTGGTACAATTGCTGAAATTGATTGTTTTTGCGGGGTTCTGAGGGTGGTGTGAGACGAAAGTCTAATTGGAAAATCGTCTAATGGGTTACTTGTCTAATATCTGCCTAAATAGAAAATCTGGAAATCATCTAAACGGAATATAGTATAATGGATAATCGTACAATGAACAATCGCCTAACTGGACAATAATATAACTAGGTTTCTGATGTTATATGTGTAGTCGCAGCGAGCGAGGCAGGGATGTTAGACGATTTTCCATTACACGAAAATTTCGTGTTAGACGATTTTCCATTATATTGTTATACTGTTCTTCCAATTATACGATTTTCCAGTTAGACGATCATCCCTCGCCCTTTCTGAGGAACTTATTAAATCACCTCCTCCCTATTTCTTAGTCCAGTTAGCTAATTTATTTTTATTTTTGGCCCCTCACAAACAAAATTGCAGTGTGTGATTTTTGTGTGGAGCCCCCTGAATTGGATCTAGATTTGGGGTTTGTTTAACATCCCTGTACTGTGTGGCGCAGTGGCACCCCGGACTACTGCACTGTGACTGAGGTTGGTGCTAATGATCTCGTTGTCGATGGGCCATTAAGCATTCCCCTCCTCCCCTTCCCGGAATTGTTCGTCATCGGGTCCCTGATGTCCTAATTTCGCCGCTGGTTTAAACCAACAATTCTTTGGCAAAAATTTGCAGAATGATAATCTGGAAGGTTACCTGGAGAAGGTGGAGTTGCAGGGTGTGGCTGGAGGACAATGACGTAACACTGTGGAGCGAATTGTCAAGTGACAAGCAATGACGATGGAATGAAAGATAAGGGCTGTTTATTGGTCGGATGTTGGCGTGGGAAGACGTCGTTATTTTACAAGTGGCTCGGCTTTAGAGGAAGAAATTTAAACAAGTGATCTAGATCAGAAGGCTAACCACCCACGATGACCGGGTACACAAGAGCTTACACTTCAAATATACTGCATGGAGAAATACTGGCAAGGTGGTAGATATGCTGCACCTTGCAAACAACCAAAGAGTACCAGGACAGGACAATCGAATCGATCCCTGTGGGGAAACAACAAGGTGCACCCGGCACAGCAACTAGAGAATAGAATGCCAGGCGTATTACCACTTTTGGTAAAACTTTTAGGTACGGTGGCTGTGTTTTGTGCCACGCCAATGGTTTTGATTTCTTCTCAAAAAAAAAAGTCGGTGTTGATAGTACCATGAATTTATAGGGTTTGGGTGTACTTAAGAAACATTTATTTAAGCGGCTACTTAGGGCCGAACAACTCTTGATTTGATAAAGTTGAGGCTACTTGCGTTCGTAAATTTTATTATCTAAACTACAATATAGTGACTCGTAGATAATAGTGGATCAGGGAGGGGGGGGGGGGGAACTGTTCTAGGAAAAAGACAACGATTACAGGGGGAAACAGAGGTTCTAGGACGAGGGTACTAGGCCCGAAAAAACAGTCGATGGAAATCAAGCAGCGGCAATGCTATGAAGAAAAAGAGGCCAAGGGGAGAGATGGGATTGGGGTGGGAGAAAAACCAAAATCGTTTCCTAGTGAAACGTCATACACTGCCTGGTGAAATTCGAGCCAAGGCAACTGACGCAACTTTACTTAACTTACAAAAACAACAACACGAAAAAAAAACCAATAAAAATGACACACCATTTTTGTCAGCATAACCGACAAACCGACGTTTACTAAAAACGTTTCCTGGTGAAATTCCCCAACCTGACTGCTGAAATTCGATACAAGACAACTGATCTTAACTAACCTAGGCTGTAACAACACCTCGAAAAAACAACAAAACAGACAAAACAGTTTATTTTATCTTTCGGCTTTGTCCCTCCCCCTCCCCGTACGTTCCGAGGTAGGGTTTTCTTCGTTCGTTTTCGTCCCCACTGAGGCTGGTTTTTCATTTTACCCTGTTGGTGCGTGCCTGTTTTTTTTTTTTAATTTTTTTTTTTACCAAATTATATTATCACTTTGTTGGGGATCAAGTGTTTTTATTTAATCACATTCGTTGACTTTAAAGTGCAAATAAGAATTTTTGCTTTTTTTAACTCTTAAAATTAAAAAAAAAAAACAATTAAAATCCGTTCCGTGTACCATTTTGTACAGTAAAAAGAAACAAACTTGAGATTTATCAATTTTAGCATCATTATTTTCGTGCCGCTTTGTTAACAACTGATTTAACTTACATGGGTACATTTTTTTTATTTTTCCTTGTGAAGAACAAACAGTTGTGGGTATTTATTCGGAAGAACTACTTTTTGTGTTATCGAATTAATTTCACCTGTCTATCGATCCAGTTCGTCGTTACGGTTTAGAAAATCATGACGAAACCTGCGCAAACGGTTATGTATTTTTAAAAAGAATTATTTAAACGTGTTAAAACGCTACTTACAGCCATAGTGTGGCCGACGCCATACTGCGAGACCAGAGCGCAACAAGAAAACCTGATTTCGACCAGAACATTAGTACACGGAAATTTTCATTGGCCGGACAAGTTTTGGGTAGCGGTTTCGGATGTGATATGTTTAAGCGCAGCTGGCGAGCGAGGGAGGCACTTAATTTGAGAAAAAAAACGACCATCAATTTCGTGAACGGCGATCTTGATTTACCCTAATTTTCAGATTTTGCAGATACTTGGCAGATAAAAACACATAAAATCTGCAAATTGGGTAAATCAAGGTCGCTGTTCATGAAAATGATGGTCACTTTTTTTCTCCAAATTACGCCTCTATAGCTCGTGCTACCGCTCTCGCTGCGGCTAAACATACAGCATCAGAAACCGCAACCAAAAACTTGTCTGGCCAGAGATAATTTCCGTTTACTAATGTTCTGGTCGAAATCAGGTTTTCTTGTTGGCGCTCTCATTCTCAGTGGCGGCGGATATAACTATAAGTTGCGTTTTAACATATTTTGATAATTTTTTTTTTTTTTAATAAATAAGCGGTTGCGCAAGGTTTCGTGACGATGTTCTGAACCGTAACGACGACAGAGATCGATAGGGAATTGAATTAAAGGCACATAAATCCCTCCGTTCAGGCCGCTTTACTCTGCGTCACCTACGCTAAAATATAGTTCAAACGACGGCAGCGCGCATTGCTCTATGACACTAGTCATACTAATTTCGGGGCCGCTGCATCATACGACCAAGTCGCAAACGTGAGCGAAGGATTAATTATCCTTCCTCCAGGGCCGCGGCTTGCCAGCGATGTGGCGGGAGTTATATACCGCTCGGACCGAGCCGTTTAAAACAAGCCTAATAACATTCACGCGCCACTACTGACATCTGCATCGTACCCTTAGACCAGCAAATGAAAGGTAAATCAGTTTATATAAAACTATTTCCGGTAATGTATCGAGTGAAGCTGTTAAAATATACCGGAGGGAGTTATGTGCCTTTAAGTTGATAGCGCAAAAATTAGTTCTTCCAAATAATTACGCACCCATCTATATATAAAAATCTTGGACGTCGGCTAAAAGGAAGACTAAAAGGAAAACCACTTCTCCCCTCCTCGCGCCCGCACTGAAAATGCACTCTCCCACTCTACCTGCATGGAAACAGGAGGCAGGCATGAGTGGTCGATCAACTCAATAAATGTTCAATCTGACAAGTCGTCGGGCCGAACAATCACTTCTCCCCTCCTCACGCCCGCATTGCCAATGCGCTCTCCCATTCTACCTGCATGCAAACAGGAGGCAGGCATGAGTGGTCGAGCAATCTGACAAGTCGTCGGGAAGAGTGCCGGAAAAATGTCCGGGAAAATGTGTCCATAAACTTAATTCATGACCGGCCCCGGGCATAGCACGGGCTTCCTCTAGTTTGTGATTAAAAAAAAAAAAGGCAAAATGATAACGTCTGGAAAATGCACGAGTTAAACACACTTTGATAACAATGCCGTCTAGTGGCAAGAAATGGCACTAAAATTCGGAAATCTCAAATTGTTTCTTTTTGTTGTATAAAACGCCGTATAAAACGAATTTTAATCGTTATTTTTGTATTTATACTTTAATAAATGAACAGAAATATTGATACAGTTAGAAGATAAATTTGGAAGACTGCTATTACGAAAAAAAAACCCATTAAAAACTGATTTCTTAGGGTGGTAGCACACCAAAGTCCGACAAAACGTTTCACGACAGGACATTTTGTCGAAACCTGTCTCAGCATACTGTAGACGATGACGCGAAACGTCTTTAGGCAACAAAGCAAAGCTCCTTCTAGTTTCGTCTATTGGGGGTCTCTCCACCAGATGCGACGTCCAGCGACGTTTTCGTCTTGCGACGACCTTTTCTCAATTTTTGGTAACGAGACGTCAAAACGATAGTTTGTTAAAATCCGTAAAGGTAAACTTTTATATTTTGAATTTAAATAGGTATTAAGAAATATATACATATAGCGGTATTGTCTGGTATACGGGACGTTAACTTATAAATAAAGACATTACACTCTACCATCAGACCGGTATTGTGACTCACCAAAAGCCGGTAATGGTTAAATTAGCACTTGTTTTTGGTCTAATAACTGGCCGCTGAAACCGTTAAGAAGCGTTGGCGAGCGAGGATGGGTGGGGTCACTGAAAATCACTAACCTACTCCTTTTCTTCAGACCACGCAGTTTGGCAACTCGCCGACGCGATTGAGAAGTGAAAGTACTCTTTTTTTTATTATTATTATTTTTTTTTATCCTTACGGCACTTGAAGAAAACGAATGCTCGTACGAATGAAGCGACACTCAGTTCTAACCCTTGAACGGTGTTAGAAGCATAACGAATTATAGTAAGGGTACGGATGGGATTTGAACTAGGAAAAGTCTGACCATGATCGGGGCCTAGAGGAGTGGGGTAAGGTGGCCTGACGGTTAGCATGACCGTCTCTTGTGCCGGAGGTCCTGGGATCGAGTCCAGCCTCAGCATTTTTGGGAAGAGAAGGGCCCTGTGATGGCTCGTGATCATGTCGATTCAAAGGATCCTAGGATTAATGATGGGATTTACCTAGCAAAATTGTCCCTCTCTCCGTGTGAAACTATGGGTACTGCTGGGTGCGCATCAATCAACAACAGGGGTCTGGAGCACGTCTAGAAAACTCCAGAATAAATCCCATGCCTGCTGTTTCATCCTGGTTATCTGCTGCCCGATCCTGACCAGAAGGCTTGTGACTTTGGCAGAATTCCCTTTGTCGATCAGCTTCTTCCGGCTGTTAGATTCTGCCCTCCCCCTCTCAGTCACCATGACCACAGACCAAAAACTACGTAGTATTTGATTTTCAGAAGCTGCAGTAGGGCTTCTGTGAATTAACAAAAAAACTGTTCGTACGGGTACGTGAAAACCTGGAAATGTCCTGGAAAATGCAAATTAAATTCCAGGCCGGGAAAATTCTTAAAAAGCGAATAGTCTTGGAATTCCAGGAATAGTCCTGGAAACTCCCATAACAGGAAATCACACTTCTGTTTTCCAACAGACATCAATGTATAATGTAGTCCCGGTATAATAACTGGAAAAAAAAACTTAATTGTAAGAATATGGTAGTGTGTTTCACCAGTATCACTTAATGGAGCAAAATCTGCCACAGCTTGTCTCATTGTTGATACATTATCTTTTTTATCTCATTTTCTCGTAATACTAATTACCCTTGAATTGTCTTTGAGCAGTCCTTGAAAAATCCTGGAAAATTCCTGGAATTTCAAGATTACAGACAAAAAAATATCGCAGTGTAAAAAGAAAAAAATCATAAGGTAAAGAGTTTAACAAATCAGATAGAATTAAGATTGGCCTCCTGAGAATACGTCAATCAGTAAAAAAAAAAAAAAAAAACCGACAGCTCCTACTGGGACTCGAACCGAGGCCATCATGCTCACTAGCCCCGAGCTGTAGCAACTGAGACTGGGGTGAACGCTTGACTACAGGCTCAGGCTGAGCTTAGCTGCTGTTCAACTTTCCTTACTGGTGACCTTAAAGGGACACCCGACCTGCCTTATAATATTCCTCCTGCCTTATAACAGCCACACGCAGATCGCCATCCACGTATTTATCAGCGCCAAAGTCGGCTGGGGTGGTAGCTGCGTTCCTCGCAGCTAGGAACGTAGCTGCTGTTTCGGTTGGTTTGAGAATAGTACACGAAACAGCATCAAGTTAAAGATTGTGTCGTCACAAACCGGAATGATTCTCGTATTTTAACATCACAATTTATAATTTTCTAGGCTATATTGTCTTATAATCTTGCTTCGGCGATCTATTGGAATAATTAATTTTAATTTTTACCGCATTAGTCTTTTAGATTTTTGACCTCATGGTAATTATTAGAAAATTAGTATATGCACACACAGAGGTGAAACGTCATGATTATTGTAAGTGCGCAAAGGATCATATACTGCGGGACGCAGTAAATAAAGTTCCCCTATATTCAACAGAAAATCTCCTAGACGCCACATTTTAAAACGGATTTTTATCAAGGGATTGACTAACGGTATGGAAATAGACCTTTTGGGCGGTACTTGATGTGGAGGATCGAGAAAAATGGCGCTGGGAGGAATATCCCTTTAAGTTCACGAACAATGAGGACGTTCTTAAACGAATCAGACGGATCAACAGCCGATCAGACCGGTACGCCCCTCCATTATTTCCCTATTCCTCTTCTTTTTTTCTTATTTTTTCATCGTCAACACGAATAAAACATGAACCTTCACTTGCGAGATTGTTTTTGGAAAGTTGGTTGATTAATAAAGGTTCTTGAAAAATAGTGTTAGTACTTGGGAAAAATGTTTCAAAAACTACATTGATTCTGAAAAAAAGTTCTTGAAGGGTTGAATTGTTGTAAGTATTCTTGTGCGAACCTTGAAGACAGATGCATGCAGTACTCTGAGAAAAAAGGGAAAAAAAAACAACTGTCCCGACTGGAATCTTACTCTACCAACTCTGCTACAGGGGTGGACCTTTTACAAGCGTCAGCCGAGCTTAGAAACTGTTCAGCCTAGAAAGAGGGAAAGCAGCTTACTTCTTGGCTCCCCACTATACCACGCGCGATGGCTGTTTGCTGTGACGTGCATACCACGTGACTGGGCTAGTCCAATCAGACGGCCAAACAACCGTTGTTCTCGTTCGTCATTGGCTAACTCATGGTGACGTCACGGCAAACAGCCATTGCGCATGGTTTATAAATAATGCAAGCCATAGTTAAACAATAAATCAGCAATAGTTAAACAATAAATATTTAAAAATGTTAACGAAGGTAACGATCAAAAAAAAATACTGGGGTGGGTTTTCTTTGTGGGTGACTTGAGTGATCTGGTCTTATTTTCTTTGGATTTCGGTTTCAGCACTCTTCCGAAACTAAAATTAATTGTACCTTGATTTGATAATAACTTGCACGCATCTTCTAAAACAACCATGGCTCCAACGAGGACTGTCCTCAACCAATCCCATAAAAAAAAAATAATATTCGTATATGCGCAGTAATTAGATTGCAATTGTTACCATTCAGCAATCAACGACCTTCCCTAAACTTTCCCACCTCTTTTTCCCACTCAGGATTTTGTCGCTTCCAAAACTCCGTCTCGACTAACGCAATAATTACCGTTTTCATTGATAATAGTCATTAGTGAGCTTATAGAGTAAGCGGAGAGAAACACAGTCCTTGGTAATTTTTCATTCATACCCATCATCGCCTGTGGCTTCTATAATCCATGGCAATCAGGTCATTAACATTGGCAAGCCAGATTTGGAAGTTGTCGGGAGGGGGGTACGGGTAGAGAATGCTAACAGGAGTGGAGGGGGAGGGGGAGTAGTGAAGTACCGAGAAGGACGCCTTCGCGTTGTAGACTGCGTGTCACCCCAAGCCAATCCATTAGCCGCCGTCCACCCACATACTCGCTCCTTGGCGAGTTCGCAAGGACGGTGTCAGAAACTGAATGCTTGTAGGCTGGCCTTGCTGACGAAATAAAATAAAATGCCTGCCCTTCTGCAAACCTATATAGTGTGGTCATGCGTGGCGATGGCGCTAGGCGAGGAAAGGAGTAAGACGCCTCAGACTTTAAAATGTATAATGAGGTTTCTCCGTTTCGAAATTGAAGGATGATATTGATCTTTTTTTTAATTATTGCTGGCGCATTTGTTATTTTACCATCGTGGTTTTTGTCGCGGCGCAACCACGCTTCCGGCTTCGCCGTACAAATGGTATTGTGGTTCTTGCCTTGGCTCAGATTTCACCGAGCAGGGAACAATTCAAGTAGAGAACAGCTTTTCGTAACGGTATGGTAAGGAAGCTAATTATAAGATCGCCATGACAAAAACGTCCCGAGTAAAATAATTGACAAGTTCTAAATTGTTATAAAAAATTAATTCGAACTTCTTTTCAAAAAGGGGCATCTCTCAGCATCAATATGAAAATAAAGTAATTAGGGGTTAATAGAGATTAACTTATTTTTGTAATAAATCGACGACGTCATGCCGCGTGCATCATAATTCGTGTCTCGAGCGACGAGGAGAGGATCTCCGTCCGCATTGTTGCCTTGGTTACAAAGCATAGACAACTCGAAAGCCACATGCTCGGCGCAAAGAATTTGAAAAATTTGGCAGATTGAACTACGCCAGCAAATCTGATTTATACACTCCCAAGTTTCAGCCTTAGCGACGTCTCTTTTGGGGGTTTTTAAGCCGCCAGTCTGTTCAGCGCAGTTAGAACAAGCTCCTAATTGCTTGTTCGAGTAGCTAGGTAGGCCCTCACCTACCTAGATGAGCTAGGACATTCAGGTACCATACAGGATCACGCGGAGGGGAACGGAGGGGGAGGGGGGGGGATGTGCTTGGCGAACATTTTCGAATGTCTATTTTTGTTGAGGGACAATGACTGTACCACGCATGCGTGGATGTTGGGAAGGGGTCAAGGGAGCCGGAAGCCTTCTCCGGAGGTAACAATTTTTGTAAAAAAAAAGTACCATCGAAAATGAAGAAGGTGAAAAGTTTTGACTAAGTTTTATCCAAAACAATTAAAGGTGATAGTGGGGGGGGGGGGGGAAGAGGGGGAAAGCTTCCACATTTCGAAGCAACTAATTGCTAATTCAATTTCTTTTCCTTCGTCTTGAAACTTCAGGGGTTATATTTGTCCACAAATTCTAAAAGTCTTATAGAGCATTTTTGCCCTTAAATTCTGAATCTTACGGTAGCTTTTATTCTTAAATTTGGATACTTGGGTGGGGTGGGGGAGGGGGAATCACTTGACCTCAAATTTGGGAGGTTTGTGAATTTTCTGGGAATCTTGTGATTGCTACCAGCTTGCCCTCTCTTCGAACTTTGCCAGGATACCCTTTGCTGCGGTTACTTGGGAAGCTCTGCAGGTAACTGGGCTTATCAGCTAGGCTCACCATGCTGCTACAATCGCAATTCACTGGAGTTACAAGACTACGACATTAACAACATTAACACAGGCTAACTACTTCATCCCCCACCCACACCTCTCCGCCATGCATACATGACGGCTTTCGTCAGGTTTTATTTGCGTGATTTATAGTTTCATCTTATGTGCTGGCGGGCCCTGAACAAACGCTTCCAAACATTTTAATAAGCTCAGTATTCATTCATTGAGTCATGTTTACATTCCTGCAAACAATCGTTGAGGCTGTAAAACTCCGGCGGATATAAGATTTACATGGGCTACTTTTGCCACCTCTTACGATGCTACCAAGAGAATCAATTAAGTTAGAAGGTCTTTCGTTTTGATTGTCTTTCTGACCATGGATATCGAAACTACTAAGCATAACTTAAAAACAGAGTTGAAGGCTAACAAACTGCGCACCGGTTTTTTTTTGGGGGGTGGGGGTGGACGGGAGATACTAGTACATTTTCGTGTAAACCAATAAGGCATTTATCACATTAAAAAAATACTGAAAACTTGCTTTTTTTAATGCTTCTAAGGGTACACTAATTACTGAAATTCCTAATACATTCCTTGAAAAATTTCTTTAAAATTCCTTAAAATCGATCAGCCCTCTTGCAGGTCGTTATTGAGGCCAGGACTACACAGCAAATAGTCACGGAAAACTCGTTTTTTTTTTTGTACAAGGCACTGACGAATTTACAGCGCACCCCACCCTCCCCATTTTTTCCAAGCCCCTATAACTACCTTCTTGTTTAACATATTTGTGCCTTTAATCAGTTTACACACACTATAATCGTGGTTGTGTTGTAACATTTGCGCGGAGATGGTTTCCCTGCGCTATACGTAGGTTGTTGAAAACAATAGTTATTCGACCTGTTGGAGTCGAGGCTTGAATTAGATAGCGACATTTGAGATACCGCATCCTACCTCTTCCAATACTACGGGTAGCCCTGGCGATAGTTGCGGCTACTAACACCTTTGATAATGCTTTGCCGTCGTGCTGCTTGGAAGGCAAAAGCATTAACAGAGGTATTAGTAGCCGCAATTACCGCTAGGGTCTCACGTACGCTTGGAAGAGCTAAGATGCAGTATCTACGTAACTTTCTAATCTATAGTTGCGTGCAAGCTGTTGTTTTATGTATGTAGTATACATTTATTGTGTTGGTGGCTTAGTTTAAAAAAAATACAAAAAAAAAAAAACACTAGTTATTCGTTTATTAATGAATAATAGTTTAAATGCAGTACTTCAGATTGGTTGGTCGGTGTTTTTGATATGGGTGATGAATGATTGGTACAACCACTTCTGTTTTTAGATGTTGCTAAATAATAAGGACAGGTCGTGGCTGTTGCGGAGTGCTAATGAGGCGCCCAAGGAAAGCAACTAAAAAGCTGCTGGAACCGATGTCCTTGGAATAATCCCCGTAGGAAGAAGATTGGCTGTCAAAATATGTTGCATCTGTTTACAAAACATGAGTTCAGCTTGCGTTTAAAAAAAATCAAGTTCGTTTAGGCCTAACACGAGTTTCGAGGCATGATTTACATGTTAAATAAAAGGAAAATATATTTATTTTAGAATAACGCTTTACGAAAATTCAGAATATTTAATTAATCTTCAACTTTTTTTTGTTCGTTTTTTTTTTTTTTTATGTGTAAGGTCGAATGTTTAGTTTTTTTTACTTTTTTAATTTTGGAGTTGGAAATGACGTTCGGCCATGAACGAACCACGAGAACGTGATTGAGACTTGTAAAACTTAAATTTGAATACGTAACTTTTGTGCCTAGGTCGTTAGTGCTGTATTTTTTTTTTTTTATGTTTCTGATTGATAGCTTATTTCAAGTGTGTGCACTGCTTTGCCAATATGGTCAGGGCGCCTGATAGGTGAGAGCTCGCTTGAAGTTACCTGCTCTGATTAATAACAAGAAAAAGGGAATAGCACTAGATCTGTCATCCAAAGTAGTGTGAAGGCTACCACCCTCCTTCGACAGGTATCGAAGAAGTATTACCTAGTCGAAATAGTATACACTGGATTACTTGGGTTACCAAGGATTACCTGTTTACCGGATTACCTGTTAACATTAATATTAACGCGGATTAACAAGATTGCCAAGCTTCTGTGGAAAAGGTCTACGTCGGATTACCGACTTACTACAGCCAATAAATCGATTTAATGGGGTACTATAATGAATATTGTATTAGTGGATTATTGCAACGAATACTTTAGGTTACAAGATTACTATATGGATTTTCGGATTACCTCCAGATTGCCACTGATTTTCTAAGTTTCCTACATACCGGTTTACCAAGGAATACTGCAGATTACCTCTGGAGTACCACTACTACCCGATGATTACCAAGGAATACTGCAGATTACCGCTGGAGCACTAGTACAACACGATGATTACCAAGGAATACTGCAGATTACCTCTGGAGTATTAGTACTAGCCGATGATTACCTCTGTGGAGTGCCAGTCTACCCGATGATTACCAAGGAATACCGCAGATTACTAGTGGATTACCAAGCTCTTGTACACCGGATTACCAGAAGGTTACCTTCTTGTGTAAATATAAATTACGTCAATCAATCAATAATTTATTTGTCAATAATTACCTCTGCATTTCGATCGTGGAGTACACCATAGCCAAGTAATGTTTTTTTTGGTGTATGTAATGTCGCTGCAACGATTCAACTTTTTTTTCTCATAAAACGTTTCCAAGTTTCCAACCTCTTGAATCGTCGACCAACCAACCAGTTTGTCTAATCGCTAAATGTAGTTGTTTGCCTGTGAGGTGAACTCAACAAATGCGCCACAGATTATTTTCTGTTCCAGTGGAGACTGACTCTTGTGAACAGGTTAATGTTCTTCGAAGGACCTCGATAAAACTTTTTTTTTTAATACTGGTTTTCTTGGGAATCGCAGTGAGTAGCATAATTTCTGAAGTTTTAGCGAATCAGATTTATCTGCAGTCCTGTGAAATAGTTCAGAAAGGGAAATCAGCAATTAATGTCCTTGTCAACTGATAAAGTCAAGCGAAAAAATATTAATTCTTCGTTTAGTGTAATAAAATTGTAATAAAAATTTAACTCCCACGTGTTAAAATTTTTAGTTCTGGTACAGTCCTATGAAAATTGTAGTTATCCACCCAAAACCAAAACTGAAGAGAAGACGCCAAGTTTCTAAAAAGAGTCGTCCGTTGAAGGCAGTGATATCATTCATCCAGGAAAAGGCCGCCAAGGTTAATCCTATTAGCCAAGTCAATCGCACCGAATAATACTTTGGACGTTAAATGAAACCTTGAAGATTGCTACCGGGAGTAGCAATCTTATAGTTTTAATTTAACTTTGGAACTATTAGTCGGTGCGATTAACGTGGCTTATACCACGGCTGTGACGTCAAGCTAACTCAACGCATGCTAAATTTCCGTTGGTTAAATAACCAACACCGGAAGTGTGCGTCATCGCAAAAAGTGTGGGTTATCAAGTTACCTCACACTTTTGCCAATAACCCACACTTTTGACACTTCCGGATCACGCGACGGGGAACGCACACACCAACGAACCAAATACATCGTGAAAAAAAAAAAAACGTAACGCAATAAAAACGTACAAAACTTAATTACTTAAAAGGAATGAAATCCCATCCCTGCAAACTCTTATACATCTGGCCAATATCTAAGCCATTCACGCTGCGTTAACTTCCCCCCTCCCTCCTCCGCAAACTAAAATACAATGACCTTCATTCATACCGATACCCTATTACCTAGTTTTTAAACAATTCTCAAACTACAAACGCTCAAAATGAATTAAATACCTTCCCAGAATGTCACTCTATCCCTGCAGCCTTTTATCGAAGTTCTATCACTCCGAAAAGCTTCGAAAACACAATCGACCTGGCTAGCGTGAAATACGGCGAAACGACGCTGCGTATCCTTCCTGCCCACTCCCCCACAACCGGACGCAAACGACTCGTCGGTCTACCAACCACTCCACCCTCAGTAAACTAAAATGGAAAGACCTTCAGTCATTTCGAGATATTTTCACAAAACACAAACACGTTTTAATTAAATACGAGTTAGCTTGACGTCCCAACCGTGATATAAATATGTTATTTATTAAGAACTATTGGTTATCGATTTTTAAACCACAGCTGTGATGATTTGGCCGCGAGACGTATTTGGATGTCTCGCGGCCAAATCATCGCAGCCGTGGTTTAAAAATCGATAACAAATAGTTTTTAACCAATAACTAATACTAATAGGATTAACCTTGGCGGCTTTTCCCTGGTTGAGTGATATCACTACTTTTTATAGGCCGACACGTTTGGAAACATGGCGGCTTCTCTTATTCCAAGTTTTGGGTGGTACAAATTCAACGTGTTAAATTTTTTAGTTCTGGTGAACGCAATGCAAAATTTAGCCATAAATAAAGAATAAATCACAGGGTAAAGGGTAAATGATGCAAACAGTCTGCGTTAAACAGGGTTCAGACAAAACCTGGAAATATCAGGGAACATGAAAATAGAACCAGAAACTCAAAGGAAATTTCAGGGAAAACATGAAATTTTTGGAAAATCAGGGAAAAGACAGGGAAATTTGATAAAATGCCTTTGTGTCTAATCTGTACATTTAATTGAATTAGTGTATCAGAAACAATTAATTCCTAGGCTAGTAGCAAATATTTTAATTTGTGCTCTAATATATTCAAGTATTTTAGATTTAACTTCAATAAACCAAATCTAGAGGAGTACCAATATCTATGATGAAAATGCTTTTAATACCGTCTGAACTAGTCCTAAACCTTCAACCTCCAGGATATCTGAAAACCACCTATATACTATATGTTTTTCAGTCGAAAGGCTAAAAACTTATGTCTCAAAATGTGTTTATTTTAAAACACATGTCGTAACGGTGTAGCTGGCGAAATAGCAGTGTCCTTGGTTTCGTTGTCCTTTGTGACTTGGTGCGATTATTTACTGTTTGAGTAGTACATAGCACCAGTGTCAATATGAGCGTCATTGCCAATCCACTGTAGGCTACCTATGACATCATGGGGTGTTGATATGGAAGAAGCTGTGACATAATTTTACTGCTTACCAAACCGGAACATGCTATTTGTTTTACTGTAAGCATCGACCTTAGTAGCGAAGTTTATTAGCTGCATTACTGCTTTCACTACGTTTTATTATCGTTGCAGATGGTAGAAAAAGTTTTTAACTTTAGCTATCAGTATGCAAGGTTCTAGAGTTGCTTAAGAGGAGCAGGCAGTAATTTAATTTTATATTTGCCGATCCTTGACCTTCCTAATGTGAAAAACAAGGAGGAAAAACTTTATGCAATTTAACGAAGAAATTAAAAAAAATACTCTATTATTTTGGATTGCCCACCACAATGGCTTATACGATTATATAGGTAATCGCAATGAGTAACTAGCCACTGCTCAAACAGGCCCAAATTTAAGGAACTTTTAATGTTGTTAATGTCTGTAGGATCGTTAAACGCAGGTTTTTGACAAATGAAAAACTGAAGAATCTAGAGCGCTATCTAATACTATCTAGTACTTGCTTGCATGAACTGAAGTCATGCTCAATAATTAAGAAACCCTCCCTAATTATTGAACGAAAATTTGGTACGTCCTCGTGCACCTGGGAGCAAGCTGTAAAAGTTAATGATTGGTATCACTGCCGACACCAGAGGTGCATTTAGAACTTTTTGACCTAAATAACTTTTCAGTGTTTTGACCCAATGATTCGGCTATTCCACCAGCTTTGGAAAGATGTCGTGGCGACGATTGAAATGGCGTAATGTATAAATCGGTAAAAAAAATTAACGAAACGGTGGACATTTGAGCAAAATTAGTCCGCAGCTAATTAGCTCCACTGCCGATGACTCACCGTCGTGCTGACTCGGTTACGGCGCTATACCACACGCCATGGCTGTTTGCTGTGACGTGCGTATCACGTGACTGGGCTAGTCCAATCAGACGGCCAAACAGCCGTTGTTCTCGTTCGTCATTGGCTAATTCATGGGTGACGTCACGACAAACAGCCATTGCGCATGGTTTAGGTGTAGGATATTACACGCTCTCCGAGGACCGAGAGCAACAATGTCGATGCTCGCTGGGCCAAGCTATTGTTGCTCTCTGTACGAGGAATGGGTAATATCGTATTTGTCACTCGATTTCGCGACGATTACAAAGCGTTACACGTGGTAGCATGAACAAGCATTGTTGTTCATTTTTTATTTTAAATTTTTGCCTGATTTCAAACTAGATATTTCGGCAAACAAGGGAAATGTGCCTTTGCATTGTTAAGAGCTGATAGCAGATGCATGATGGGATGGATGCGGAATGAGAGCAAGTGTATGACGGCTCAGTCCGCATCCCGTCCCATCATGCATTGCCAGCTAGAATTGCGTTGTTACAACCATTGTCACCGAGAACAAACTAAGAGCATGATTGAAATCGGATGATAAATCCAATAAGGGTGCTTGAGAAAATTGCTCCGACAACTGATGAGTATGTGCTATTGCGTTGTGTTTATTGTAGTGACCGTATAATTTACCAAAGAAGAACGATAATTTTAGTAGTACAAGAAACACCAATACGCCATTTACCGCTTAACTAACTTACTTCCGGCTCAGGCTAAGTATTAAACTAAGGAGACAGCCATGTTGCAAGAAGGAGACGGCCATCTTGTCGCTGTAGCGGTGGTTACCATGGTAACGGTGCCACCATTGTTTTATTTCAAATTTCGCCTCCTGTGCTGCCGTCTGGTGTGGCTGTTCGAGCACTTTGGTGGAATTAGGTAATATGACGTCACATCACGCTGCATTCTACAAACATGCCCGGCCGTAAAACGAAGAGTCCATATCTCGCAATGAACCATCTTCTCTAGTCGCTCCATCTTTGTAATTTACGGCCATTTGTGTACGTTTTTCAGCGTTGCCCAAACAAAGTGAAATCGTTCTCAACAGGGAAAAACTGTGATACAAAATTCAGACATTGGTGTGATATTATCCCAAAATGTGTTGGGTAATTGCACATTCCACGAAGGTTGTAAAAACTAAAATTTATTTTTATTTTTGACAGCTCACATATGCGTGTTTTACTGCTGATGTTTTATTTATATACGCACACACACATAAAGAATAGAATTAAGCCTAAACCGCAATACGACCTTGAATTTCAAAATGTAGCTACGGCGCTACCGAACGACTGATTAAAGAAATCGTTTAAACACGTTTTAAATAATTTAAAGCTTTCAGATTTCATCAGACAAAATGCGCCAACTAACTAATTACGGGTTTAATTATAAGTTGTGATTTTCTGTTGATTTTATGGCTTTTAAATTCGCTCTTACATCCTTATTTTCGAAATAATTCCACCGCCTTTCCTTGTTATTATTCATAGCAATAGCGCTTCAGATTAGTCTTTACTTGTAGGCAATGGCGCTTTAGCAGGAAATTTACTGGAATATTAGCTCTTGGGAAACCTAATTTTCATGACAAATGAGCAACAAATATGCGAATTAGTGTTGAAAGGGAGGTCACGTGCGAATTTCATTTAAAAGAGGAGGGAACGCTTGACAAGTGGCTGATGACAAATAATAAAAGGAAAATCTGAAAAACTTGCGAAAGATGTGTTATGAGGGATGAATAGTATACCGATTTATTTTTTTTGTACAACACCGTCTTTTCTCGCGCATTGTTGTAATCAGAAACTGTTGGTTATCTAGTGTTTTTAGTTTTATGATTGTATTAGAGCGTACAGCCGTAATAGTTATGGCTCTATTAACCAATTTAATTTCAATTGGTGTTTTTAGTAGGGTAGAGGGTAAGTTTATTTCTCTCACTCTCTCTGTGGCACAATAAAGAATCCATAAATTAACCGTGTTTGATTGTTGCCTGTAACAATGCGTAACACTACAGACAGATGGCGTACGGTTGTGCAACCAGCTACGTTCGATTGTTGGGTTAGTGTTAGGTCAGTCTATTCAGTGCAGCGCATCAGAGCTATTTCTGGTCGTAAACTATAGGCGGGAGAGATTCTCCAAGATGCTACAGTTCGTGACGTCATTGCCTCGAAACCATAACAACGGTGTATTTTCATCAAAAATAGCCAGCATATAATATATAAGGATGCAAACGGTTTTATTTTGTTCCCACGTACGACGGTTTTGCTACATTCAGTCAAACATTTGTAAATGAAGCAAAGGCTATGCATGCGCAGGATGCTCGAGAAGGTATATCGTTTTAAGCGACTTAAATAATAAAGTAGAACGTACGCAGAACTTGTAAATTCCAGCGTTGGAAAGACATGAAAAAGAAACGTACATACCCCACCCCATCCCCTGCCCAACCCAAGCCAACAATTCCGGCCTAAGACAAAAATAATTGTGATTTTTTTTCCAGAGATTTTTACTTGGTATTTTTACTGGTCTTTACATAATGTAGGTAAAAAAAAAATGAAAGCAATTTGGTGTGTTTTACATTTTTTCTTTATATCTTTTTGACGCTGGAGTGTACATGGTACACGTATATTTTATTTTATTATTTAGAATTAATAATATTTTCATTTAATTAATAATATTTATTCATTTCATTTATTCATTTTTTTCAGTTTTCAATTAAATTAGTTTTCGAAATCGCAATTCAATCTTGTAATGTTAATTTCAATCTTTTGCAATTTTTCGAATTTAGTCAGTTGGTTTATTCCCCTTTTTATTTAGTAGGTTATTCGGAACTTTATTTTTATTGGCGTCAGAGCAAGATAAAACGCTTCTTAAACGGAATGTTTATTGTTATTTTTCTTTTCCGACTTCCAAGTCTTGAGATGACGTGGGTGAGATTGGGTGATCCACGTTTATCCCATGTCGGAATTTCGTGGGAAAAAATGAGGGGAATGTAACTAGATCTTCGGGTAACGTGATTCGCCCTTGGAATTGGTTGGGTGCCGATCTTTCTTTAGCCGAGTGTGGGCGACCGGGATATAATGAAGGGTACTGTTCTGTGACAGACAAGCGGTTTTGTTGTCACGTTAAAATTAGCTACCGTCTGACAAGGCTGTTGTTGAAAAAAAAAAATAAGCATAAAGTAACCGTGTCTGTACTAAGTGACGATGCTGTAAGGTGAATATAGGGGAAAAACTTTGTCCTTTGTTTTTCTCTTCTTTGTTGGGTTTTCTTGCTGTGCTTTGTCTTCCTTTGTTCAGATTTTTTTTCTTTCTTCTTAACCTATGCCTCAGCAAATTTGTAGTTACACGGATTTGCGGAAGATTTAAAGATTTACATAAAGTTTGGCAGATTTGCTTGGATTTAAATATTTACAAAAGATTAAATAGATTTAACGATTTACATTAAGTTTTGCAAGCATTACACGGATTTGCAAAGCTTTAAAGATTTACATAAAGTTTTGCAGATTTCCAGATTTGAGATTTTACATGAGATTTCCTGGGGTTTAAAGATTTACATAAGATTTAAATAAGATTTAAGCGATTTGCACCAGATTTATATGATTTACAAGATTTGTACTAGATTTACAAGATTTGTACAAGAGTTACATAATTTGTACAAGATTTACAAGCTTTGAAAATTTACACAAGATTTACACATTTACAAGATTTGCAACAAATTTATAAATCTAAATCTTGGGTGTACGAAATTTCAAGCTTTGTCCAGCCCCTCGGTGTATTCCCGCAATTTAATCGACTTTGATTAGATTACTTCCGGTACTCTTTAGCGCAAGTGTAAATGAATACTTTTTGGGAGGGGGAGGCAGATTTTATACCCTCCTTTACGCCCACCCCCCTGCTGTGTTCGAACCTTGTTGCTGTTAAATTAACCCTCCGTCATTCACAACCAGAAATTGGTTGCCAGCAACCAGCTTATGAGTGTTTGTTTATCTTTTCTCACTGCAGTTTCATTTTTCCCTAGCTTACAGAACATGCGCTAATGGCAGATCCACAAATTTCTTTTGGTATGGAGAGGGGTGGGGGGAATGGGGTCCTAGAATTCAGACAAGGATTCAAGGGGGGGGGGGGGGGTGCTTTAAGTCCATCGGAACTTTGTAAAGTATAATTTTCAGCAGTTTTAATGTCAAACAAACCCCAAATCTAGATCTTATCGCAGCCTATTTATCTACTTTTGCTAAATTTAAATTTTAACTTCCGGCTTGGGATGTGCGAGTTCTCTCTCTCTCTCTCTCTCTCTCTCTCTCTCTCTCTCTCTCTCTCT